>NNCF01125932.1:563723-627325 GCA_002313205.1 Laupala kohalensis
CGACCGTTTCATAAATATAAATGCAGGGAAGTGTTAAGATATTTAATTCCTTGAATAAAGGTTTACAAGAGTTTCGGGGGTGAGATTTACAAATTATCCGAACTATCCTCTTCTGAATTCTGAAAGTTTGAATACTCTGACCGGAATTACCCCAGAAGGTAATGCCGTAACGTAAATGGGAGTAAACGTTTGCAAAATATACGCAACGGGAAATACGTGGACTAACTGCGTTAACTAAGATTCGGAATGCGTAACACAATTTGCTTAATTGGGAATTAAGATTGTCAATGTGACAATTCCATTTGAGGTTGTCTTGAATATGGAGACCTAAGAATTTTGTATTCGTAACAGTTTTTAATTGTGTTCCGTTTAAAGAAAGAGAAACCTGGGGTAAAGATTTTGTATTACTATTGTGAAATGACATAGACACTGTTTTGTCAGTGTTTACAATGAGACGATTTGCATGGAACCAAGTCGAAAATACTCGGGATATTTCCATACTCCCTTTTTCCTCGCAGATCTCCTATGAAAATCCTCTCTTCTAAGAAAAAGAGAGAAAATAGATTTTGTTCATCATCAGATCATTTCCTCCAATGCTAGTTTTCAACAGTCCTCAACAACGAGTAACAGGATAAAAGAAAGTGTGTCGGAAAAACTCCCATCTTAACATTCCGTTGGTGACCCGTGGTACATGTTCAGCTTCAGCCGGCATCCCGGTGCAGTGGCCGCATCCTAGCCGCATCGGTAGTTGGTTGGTAGACTGGCCTCTTTTTCTTATGACTTCCGAACACAATCCTGATATGGCGAGTTTACTACTGGACAGAGATACTCCGTTTAGAGTTTAGTAAACGAAAGGAAGATCGTAGTAGGTGTTGGGCTGCTTCCTCACATTTTTACATAATTTTTAGAGAAGGATTTTTTTATAAGTGTGTGTTCATTTCACAACATTTCTTTCGCTATTGCTAGTTTGGGTAACTGCATTCGAAGAAGGTTCACGCCGGGTTATACCGGCCTACGCAAGATTTGAATCAATCCCGACTTCTTATTTTAGATATCTTGGATGCTGGTATTTGACAGGTACTTGTTGGTTATATCATAGGAGGAAATTATTTCCAACCGTCGCATATGTGTTATGGATGAAAAAGTAGAGAATTGATAGTTCGTTTAACTCAATATTTCTAACTGCTTTCATTCAGTACAATTTTCCTTGTAGGTAATCCTGAGTTTCGTTATGATATAACCATGACGGTCAATTTAGACAAGCATAGAGACAACCTCCTTTCTGCATGGAAGGATGTCTTGGATGAAAAGACTGCTACTGATTGGTAAGGAACTATTTTAGAGTTTAAAAAAAAAATTTGTTGTTTTTCACTCAGTCCAGCTGTGTCTCACTTGTTACATTTATTAATATGTTTTGGTGATCTTTTAGGGCTCTGTTTGGATATGAAGGGCAGACCAATGATTTAAAAGTCGTTTCTAAAGGATGTGAGTATACCTAAATAATATTTATTTACTTTAATGACATTCTGACTAAATTTAAATAACTTTTTTATAGCTGGAGGTATTGAGGAAATGATGGAAGATCTTAATAGCGGGAAGATAATGTATGCATTTTGCAGAGTTCTCGATCCAAAAACTAGTCTTCCAAAATGTGTTTTAATAAATTGGGTAAGTAGAAGCACCATGTTTTCATGTAAACTAATAAACCTGTTTTTATTCCTTTCTGATCTTCATGCTATAGCTATTTTCTATTAAAATATTTTATTTTGTCACAAATTTGTTCTAATTTTTATATAATATTCTAATTATATTACATTACCTATATGTTTTATAGTTGACCTTACTAAGTAGTTAATAATATGTATTCACTAAACATTTGTGTTTTATGATATTCATCATAGACTTTATTGTACATAATCAGGCACTTTCATAGTACTTTTCAAATAACAAATTCTTTAGATGCTTAGAGAGGCTACTTGGAAGAATGTTCTGTCTTCAGTTTCTTGTTATCTGAGCTCTGCTTTAGCTAAGCATTGAGTGTTGCCTAATTTAGTGTTCATTAAGTGATTAGAACTGTGGTGGAAATATTGACCCTTGTATTGGTTCACAATACATTAGCATTTTAAAAATACTACTTTACGTCCTACCAAGGCAATATGTTTAAATAAAACTTTATGAATGATAAAAAATATCCTTTCACTTGAAGGAAAACTAATCACTATCATAATTTCTGACATTAATTTTTACATATTTAAAATTTGTGTAACGTATGTTTTAAGTGTATTTTTTCCCCAGCAAGGTGAAGGAGCACCATTGGTTCGCAAAGGTACCTGTGCAAACCATGTGAGGGATGTAACTAGATTTTTCAAAGGTACCCACTTGACTCTCAATGCTCGTAATGAAGAGGAGGTGGACCCACAACTAATAATTGACAAGGTTGCCAAATCAACAGGTTCGGCATATAGCTTCAAAGAACGAGCTGATAATGATGTTGCACACACTGCCCCTATTGTGAGTAGAAGATAACTTTCACTGCATGTATTGAACTGGATTTTTCATTCCTTTGTCATTGCTATTGTCTGTAGGGAACCTCTTACAAAAAGGTTGTTCCAACTCAAGAAATCAATTCGATGGAGAGAGATAAGTTTTGGGAAAAGGAAGAGAAGGAAGAGAAACAAAGGCAAGAGGAAGAAAGAAAACGGAAAGAAGAAGAAAGGTTAAAATTGGAAATGGAACGTAGACAGAGAGAGGTAATAATTAAAACATTTTTTTAAAAGCATTTAATTGTTTTATCAAATACTAAATATGAATACCAGTAAATACCAGAATATTTCTAATATCATTACTGTTTGTTTAATTTTATATTAGAAGATGTAGAATGCAAAACTTGTTATATCCATTTTGATACATATTAAACTTAACACTTACACATATTCTTTAGTCTATTTTACATGTGCTGACATTGTGTTTTATCCAAAATACCCTTTGTCCTGATGAAAAGTGGCTTTTAAAATGTTAGTTTTGTTAAGGCAAATTATACCCAAATTCAATCATAAGAGGAATGAGTTGAGACCCAAGTTTTCAACAGAAAACTCCTTTGTTCTATTTTCCTTCAACTGAGTCTCAAGATTTTGTGTCAGTAATGAAAAAATGTGTTTTTAATTGCAATAATATGGTGCTGGTTTTTATATTAGTATTGACTCACAAAATTTTGTGGTAATTCTGTTGTCTTCAAAATGAATAAAAATTAAATAGACTTTCATATTTGAACCAATAGTCTATTAATTATTTTACCTAATTAACATAAAATGATCATTAAAAATTAAAGGAGCAAAATACATTATATCCACTGATTTATTCAAAACAAGATATACCTGGTAAGAATTGTTTGGTGCAAGAAATATTATATCCATACAATTTTTTTCCAGTCAAAATAAAACTACTAGCAAGTACTTTGCACTCTGTAAGGACATTAGCTTATCAAGTAAATATATTTGAAATTTCTTTTTTATATGTTACCTTCAGTTGTTATTTTTTTCCCCTCCTGAAAAATTGCTAAAGCAAATTTTGAACCATAACTCTTCATTTCACAGAATACTTAAATAATTTGTGATTTGCTTTTTGATTTCATTCTTAACTGTATTTTGTTTGTCAGTTCCTGTAAAATATCCAGTAAACTCATTTTTGTGTGTATTAAGTATCTAGCTCATTTTACTTTTCTTCCAGATAACAGAAGCTAAGTTAAGGGAAGAACGAGCACAGGAACGTAATAGAAATATTAATCAGCTACGTGAAGCTGAGAGAAGTGCAGAAAGCAATTTACATTCACCTATATCAGCAGATGATGAGTTGGCTGATAGAGAGCGGGAGGAACAGGAGCGCAAAGGACGTAGTGAGTTATTGCGACGTCAACGCAGTCAGGTACCTAATTTCTTATCTGTTGTCATTATTACACAAAATTGTCAATTCGGTATGTTTCAATTCGGTATGTTTACTGTTTTTTCCTTGTATTTTATTGAATTTTCTTGTGTTATTAACTATTTATAGGAAGCACAAGCTCTTATATCACAGCGAACAATAGATGCACGAGCTGTCTTTGAACAAAATACCTCTGCAGGTCAAATGCATAATAGGCGGAAAGCTTCCATAACCATTGGTGCTCTTCCTGAAGATCAGCCGGCTGCTATTCCTGAGTCAATTATTGAAAAGCAGCCATCTCCTGTTGCAAATAATACTGGTAATTTTTATAGTGATATCATTGTGATAACTTTATCTTGAACTGAATAATAATCATTGTGATAACTTTATCTTGAACTGAATAATAATCATTGTATAACTCAACTAAGTCAAACGTCATTCAAAAGCTTTAGTGACTCACTCATGGAAATATCTGAATTTTTGTGTTTTTTTTCATATCAATTTATTATTAGAATTTCATTGACACAAAAATTAATGTTGCATTCTGTATTGAATCATAGTTTGAAGCATTGTAATATGCTTTGTTTTGCTTTGCACTTGCCTCAGTTCATAATGATCTCTATAAATAAGTTGTCTTCATTTTTATTAAAAATTTCAACAATTCTCTATGTGATCTATCCTCAGTCTGCAACACATCTGATTTGTTTTTATTGTGGGAAACATTCCAGGAGTTCTTTGCTCTCACCATTATCTACTGCTCCCATCATCAACAGCCCCCTTGTGACCAGTGGTTAGATTAATTTTAAAATGAGATAAATAAATTTCTTTTAGAAAAGAAACTTGCCACCAAGTAATTGCCAGTCAGCAGTAGTTTATAATTGAGGACAGGCCACCTAAAACTTGTCTGAGGTGTCAAACATTTGTGTATTTAGCTGACATCACTTATTTTAGTGATTTCACTGCAAGCAATGTAATCTGTACACATACATTGAGCTCTTTCTTTTTCTTTACTAGTTGCTATTCTATTTTGCTTGTGTGTTAAACAGTTAAAATAAAAAAATATCAGTGTACACTAAAATAATATACTTTACTTATTGAAATAACAAATTTTAACTTTTCAATGGAACTAATATTAGATAACGCAATTTAGAATAAAATTGCTGAGCTGAATTCAAAAATATATTGTAAATATATTTATGACATTAAGAAAGTTTATAAACATAATTCTGAAATTGTCAAAATTTAGCTACTTCTGTAACACTTCTTGAAGAACCTTTGTATAATGATAAAATCCAATTTAAAACAAGTACTGAATAACAAAAAAAAGAAACTTATTAGAACACAAATTCAAATACAATGGAATTTATTTGAAAGAAGCAAACAGAATAGTATGACTTTTATTGTCCTTCAAATGAACATTTCATTACGATCTGCTCCTGAGAAATATTTATAGAATCCTTTAAACACCTGCAGCAATATTGGCATCATTCACATTCGTGTCTATGATTAGGTCTTCTCAAGGTTTTAATAACTTGATGGAATCTCTCGTTTTGAATCAGTATGCACAAAATACTATAACATTGAAAATCTTGCAAATCCTAGATTCATGTTGCCCTGTGTAATTATGCAAAGAAACAAGGTAAAACTTCAAAAATAATAAAACAAAGTTAACCATATGTGTATAGCTTCAGATTAATTGATGTAAGCTGCCGTGCACATATGTACTGTCTAACAAGCTGGACACGACTTACTACATCTGCAAAATACCAATTGACAATTCATCCATTCACGCAATAGATCATGATCTAAACACGTCTCATTTAATCTTCTTGGAACTTTAGACTCTTTGTGATCGTTCCTCAATCTGTAAAAATATATTCTCCAGTGGCGGGTAAATGTTCATAAAATTAACTTTTTATGTCCTTTGCTTTCAGATAGACCTCATGAGCAGCTTAGTTTTTCTTCTTCTGAGGTATGTTGAAACATGTCATTGATTTGTTTGCTCTAATTTTATTTTTGAATTGGTATTATAATGAAATTTAATAGAGGATCAACAATGCAATCTCTCTTGAATTTTGGGTAAAATCTTTCTTTCTTTTTTTGTAATATGGGCAGGGAAAAAAGATTCTAAATGTGTACATTATGGTTGAAACATGTTATGAGATGTCTCCCTCTAATCACTCAATTCAAGTAGTGTGTTCTTCATTGAAACAGTTCAAATGGTGTGTATTCTGTTAAAACTATCATTAAATTCATTTAACTTAATAGATTGAGACGAAATAATAACTAATGCTATATGTACAATTACTACATATTTTCTCTTAAAATTAATTATCTTCATCTGGAGAATGACTTAAATCTCCGTGATGATGCGATGTTGTGCCAATGGTGCATAATCATGACATTAATGAGTAAAGCAGCTTCATCCCACCCTGACATTATTCAGATTATTTGGCTCTTTTGAACTCTTGGGAATCTGAACAGGCCACTGACCCTGTTATTTCTGATTTCATTATTTTTTCTGTGTATTTACTGAATAAATTACACAAAACCCTCTGGAGGTTTAATAAAAATTGTTTTGGAAACTTTTTCCATCAATTGTCAGTTATGATCTACACATTTTATTATATATTAACCTAATAAAGTAAATAATTGTTTTATTTTCAAGTATTTTGTATCTTTTTACTTGTTAATACATTCAGACTTTAATTTTTGAGACACTGATAGCACTCAATAAGGTTAGCCAAACTTAAGTGTTTCAATTTTATTCATTGATTTGTTTTAATCCTAATGAATTAATTTGATTATGCAATAAATTCACAACTAAATTATCATTAAAATATTTGTTTTTCAGATATCTGTTGGAAATACCCAAAATACCAACTTAAATATTAGTCCAAACATTAGTCAAGCTAGTATGCAAAATGAAAATACAGGTGAGTTGGCTCTTTTATATCCCTTTTAGTTATTTTTGTATTTTATATCTTCACTACAAAAACATCTACATGCAATTTCCACCTTGTGTTTTTCTTTTATTTGTGATGAGATGAGGAACAACTGTATGAGTATTTATAAAATTTGATGATTAATTGTTGAAAAAGAAAAAAAAAGAACAAACAAAAAACTAACAAAATACAGTTGCTCTCAAGAGTATTGTTATAAATAAATAAATAATTTTAAATTATTGTTTGTTTTTGTTGTTGTTTTTTGAACTCATCCTTTTATGTTCGTTTTATTTACTGATCATCTCTTGTTTTTACATATTACATTGTTTAGGAATTGCACGTTACATAGTAGTATTATACGATCATATGGAGAGATTCAGTATCAACTTGTGCCTCATGCTTGGCACCATAAACTTGGTAAATGATGTAAAGCGTTACCCTGGGACTTTTGTCTTCCTACTTAAAGCTGCTACTGCCTCTTCCTCTCAGATTAAGAGAATACTATTGACTGGTTTTACTTGAAGTATTTTTTTATAAGTATTATTCACAAGGAAGGGAGAGTAGTAAATGATGATAGAGCAGTGAAATGGATAGGACCCGACCAGTGTACATGTGACAAAACAAATCTTTCTCCTGGTAAAGAATGATGAGTGTTTGTTGTAGGAGAGTTATTGCACTATTAATAACTTGCATGTAAAATTCAGTGTTCAGATCAAGTAGTTTGCATAGATTCTTCAAAATAATTTGTTGTGTCTATTTTCTTAGATCAATTATTCAACTAATTGATTAATAAATAAGTATATAGCACTTATATTTTTGTCAATTCTTTTATAGTCATTTGATCTTCATTTCAGGTGATCCTTTATTGCAGTCAGATGATGTTCTTTTGTTTGATACTCCTACACTTGGCTCAGATCTTGGATTGAAGGCACGTGCTTTGTATGATTATCAAGCAGGTAAATGAACTTTTCTTTATTTACTGCTATTTTTGTTTTGTTTTTCCTATTTGATTCTTTCTGTTTGAAAAATTGGTTAATTGTTCAGAAGAAAAAGGAAATATTGTATTATAAAACAATTCAGAGTATGTGTTAAGTTTGTTGTAAGAAATCTCTTTGTTCCCAGCTGATCCTACTGAAATAACTTTTGATCCTGGAGACATCATTACACATATTGATCAAATAGATGAAGGATGGTGGCAAGGTCTTGGACCTGATGGTACTTTTGGTCTTTTCCCGGCCAATTATGTGGAACTCATTGAATGAAATTAGAAACATTCTTCTGTTTGTTAAAAGTCAATTTAATCTCCTATTAATTAAATTTATTTACCAAATTTACTGGGGATAGTGCTCAATTTTTAATGTGGTATGAACCATCCAAACTGAGCGTTCTTTGACTGACTTGCCATGTTTGTAAACCGCTTTTTGTTTCATTCTATATATTTATGTAATACCATATTTTCACGGTGCAGTTATATTGTTAAGGTACACAGTAAATATTATAAAAATTATGTAATAGTCCAAAAATTCTTGGTGAAGTTGGGGAAATATGTTTGAGTATTGTGAGTACATAAACAATTTTGGACTTCAGGAGTGAATGTTGTATTGCATTACTAATTGTGAGTGTGTGCAGTTGTGTTGGTATGAATGCTGTATTTTTTGTATTATTAACATTTGTTTTTTATTGGTTTTGATGTAGGTTGTTATTTTTAATTACTCCCTATTCAAAATTTAAAAAAAATAATATTTTAGACAAACAATTTTAAGTATCTGTTGTAGTAAATAATGAAAATTATAATTCTGAAAGAACTTTGCCCAATTATGATTGATTCAGTACATCAGCTTGTGGATTTTTCTTAAACCACTATTGGATTTGAAATTGCCAAATAAATCTGAAGTATATAAAGGGAATGAATATTACTTCTCAGGAAATCAGAACTGTGATGAATGTTCTGTTTATTGTTCTACTTGAATAAAATATGAAAAAAATAAAATCCAACAATGAAATAATTCTTATTTAATGAAGAAAAGATAGGCCTGTATGTAATGAGTTATACCTCTTTGAAAATGAAATAATTTTTATTTTGGTTGGTGTGTATCACAAGTTATGTTTCCCACCATCATTAGCTTACGCAAATAAATTAGGATTGAAGTGGAATTTAATTTGAAAATTAATTTACCCATAAAGAAATGAACAGTCTGATATGGTGTGCATCTGAATACGTCATAATAGAAAGAAAAAGTTACTTTTTCAGTTATTCTAATTTATAAAAAATTGGAAATTTGTATGAATAGTTCTTTAAAATTAATTACAATTCCTGTTGTAATCCTTGAATGAGTATTTGTTTATGGGATGTGGATATGTTTTTTTCATTAGTAGCTACTTAACTTTATTACTTCTTTTGTACTATGACTTTAAATCTATTGATTGGGCATTTTAGAATATATCTGAAGACCGTATGATGTACAGCGCTCAAGGAATTGAATTCCGCTTGGTGCTTGCATAGTTAAATGTGCATTATAGGCTGGCTCCTATTATATTTCCCATTATTTCAAATTATCAAAATAATATAATTTCAGTACCTCTCAGATTGTTGATAAAGAATTTGTGCATTTCTCTGTTTTTAAATTTATAGTACTAATTTTGTATTCTAGTGTCTACTCAAATTTCTTGCAGATTTAATGCTCATTGAATATTGTGTATCACATAACTTACTTAAAAAGCAAAATATCTTTAGTCTAAAGCAGTAACTTGCTGTGTGTTAGTTTATTGGTTACAAATGACAGTATTTTTGTATAGTTGTTATTGACTGCGATTCACATATGATCTGTAAAATACTTATCTTTTTGTATGAATAAATTAATTATTATGCGTGTTCAATGTAATGTTGTAAATGTGGTTAACTTGATTATGCATCTCTGGTTTCTGGAGAGCAATTTCTCATTAGAGACTTGTGCCCAGTTTGCATGTATTCATGAAGTTTGTTATGATTATGTAAAGTATTGTGTATAGTATGCAGGAATTCATTAAGTCTATTTGAGAAGACTATGAGTCATTTGAAAGAGACTATGATAAAAGATTGGGAATGAATAAAACAGTATGTAAAAGAGTATTCCAGAATGTGGAGTTATTGAGTATTTTAAATTTGAAGTAAAAATTGAATTAATGATCTTCCTATAATATTAATAGATTGAGACCTTAAGTGTGTTTAACATTTAATAATAGTTATTTTATTAGTATTTATTGAGTAATATATATTTATGAACTGGTTGTCCCAGTTAAATTACAGTATTGTGAGTTTCTTCAGGAGAGAAAATTATATGTGGAAGTATATTTGTGTGTTAGGTATTTTCAGAACATTTTGTGTCTTTTTATGCTTGAGGAAAGTGTATTCATCATTTAAACTTTCTGTGTGTAATTTGTCATTTAACCTTTATTGCACCTCTTGTAATTCTTCTGGCCAATTCTTATATTTGCACTCCGTAAAAAGTATGAAAGAATTACTCACCAGTAAGACATGATTCATAAGTGTTTGCTTCCATCATCAGTACTTTAACATCAGAATTAGATTTTCAAAAGGTGAATTTTTAACACAAAATATTGTTGCTGTTTTTACTTTTGGAACCCCAAAAAATTCCAATAATTCATTACATAAATTTCATTACATATTTTAAGAACCTCTTAAGAACAATTTAAGAAAGATTATACATCCATAAAAGCAGTTGGTACATCTTAAAGATTTATTTTGCATGAAACCTTGGATAAATCTGTGGATTACAGTATTGTATCTGATGAAGGTAAGAGTCTCTGAAGCATGCATCTTTAGTGAGTAATATAGAGTGCTAAATTATGTTGTATTGTTTTTATTGAACTCTTATTTACTAGGCTGTCAGTATTTTTATGTTCCTGTCTGCAAAATGTCGCTGATTCATAACAATGTTTTGTTGTTGTTGTTGGTTTGATTTTCGTTACTTAATTTTTGATTGCAACTGGAATTCACAACACACACACATTATTCAATGTATGCTTAATTGGTATGGATTGACCACCGAGTGTATAGGTACTTTATGTTGAAATTGTTTCTCAATTGTAACTTTATTTTTCATATACTGCTATTTTTTTAATCATTACTAATATTACAAGTGTATTAAAGTACCAGAATCAAATACATTCAGGTATGCATTATAACTTTTGGTTTTCTCATGTTTGTCGAGAAATTTTGACTTTTAAGTTATTATTGAACACCATAAAGGATTAAACAGCAGTCTTTGAATCTGCGATTCTAGATCTGAAGAAATTAATTTATTTGGTATTATGCTGTAAGGTTTTAGTATTTATTTCTGTCAGATGAATAACATATTTAATTTCACCTCTGAATATAACTGAATGGTAAAAATGAAATATAATACTTGTGACATCAGATTTACTTGGTGAAGAAATATACCCATTAATATTTAATAAAGTTTTATTGAATCATAATAATTTAGTTGTAAATCTTAATTACACACAATAGTTAATCTCCTAAAGCAATACCCAATTTGTGCAGGTTCTTTACCTTCTACCTCATTAATCTGAAATTAAATTAATGGGTTGTTTTACCATTTAGATTACATTTGTAGTTGCAATAATTCTTTCCTACTTCAGTTAGATAAAAAAATACTTATAATTGTTGGAAGATAGCAGAATAGTAGTTTGTGAGAATAATGGTGTAAATTTTTTTGGCTATTGAAAGGAACGTGTATAGTACAAAGTTGTAGTTGTTGTCCCGGCAAGGAATTGACTAAAAGTATTCAAATGTTCCATAGATAGATTGGCAAGGAATAATAATAGTTTTTTGCCTCAGAATTTTGTGGCGTATGACATTATTTATAATGTGAAAATGCCTTCTTATAAGACTAGATGCGTAAAGTATAAACTTGGAACAATTTTTGTTTTTTTGTGAGATCATTAAGTCTTTGATTAATAATGACAGTCGGAAACCTGCTGTATATAAAAATATAAAGAAGTTTAAAATAGTTACATCAAGATTTAAAAAATAATTTATTGACAAGTAGTTACAGCTGAACAACAATAAGCTACTTTACTTTTTGTCAGAGCAAGAGAACATCAAATCAATTAGATGAAAATGGTTGAGACAAGAATTGGAATGAGACTACTGCAATTATCTAAGCCCCTGTTGCCTAAATAGATTTCACTTATCAATACAAAAGTTATAAATGAGTAAATACAAATGTTGAAGATATATGGGGGAATGGTAAATTTAGAATAATACATGCAAGTACTAGTGTAAAATAACAAGAATGAAAAATGGATCGAGTTCATTCAATGATAATATAGTTGAAAGCACTTAAATAAGATGCATTCCCAAGAAGTTTGTTTGATAGACATAAATTAAATTTTGTTATCTGATTTAGAGAGGATTTTTATTGCAAATTTTACTGCTTTTGTGGTATTTATTTGAAAGGATTTAAAATAAAACAAAATTGATGTAAAATTACTGATTTCTTCATATTTGAAGTATAGCAACAATTATCATTTTATCCTCAGTTTTTATAATCATTTTCCACCAGGGGTGTACTGAGGATTTTATTTAGGGGTGGATAACACTTGCAGATCCCCATCCTGGCCTGGATTTTGCTCCGGTTTTCCTTCGGGTAGAGGCAGATTTCTTATACAGGTTCTCTAGGCTTTGTCTAGGGGCGTGTTTATTGTAACAAATCGTGAATTTAGTGTTATTTCAATTCTTATGATTTTTAAACACTATACTCAGAATAATCCATAGTTCGATAATTATTTGTACATGTAAATTTTTTGCATTAAATTACAAACGTATTGACATTCTATTAGTATTATAACTCGCAGCTAACTTTTTATCTTATCTAGGAACTTTTGCTGAAATTTTTGAATCTGCCTCTGCCTTAGGGCCCTTGATTGGAATTGATGGGATGGTCCCTTGCTTGCTTCCGGACAGTAAATTAGTTTATTGTCCTCCACGTGGTCATACGCAGTTTGTACTGATTTTTTGACAATAATTTTTTTAATATTATTATTATACGTGTGTGTGTATAATTTTACTTGTGTATTATGTGTGAATATGCATACAAATATTTGGAAAAATATAAAGGACAATTTTCTTTTAGTTTTGAGTGGGGATTGATATCCCATCTCCTTCACTAGGTACACCCGTTTTCCACTGCAGTTAAGGAAGTATTTAATGCCTCATTATGTAGTATGTCCTAAGGAATACTTCCATCTAGAAAATTATATATATATATAATATATACGAATCTCAATTTTTTTATTCAACATGTTGTTTGCATGACACCTAAGTTTGCAGTATATACTTACTTCTCATTATTTGTGATTGTATTAGATGACAGCTGTGGCAGATCGAGAGAAGGGTGACTTTTTCAGGCTCATACCGCATCCAAATGAGTGAAAATTAAAATTTCATTCTATTTAGTAAAAAATAAATTATTGTTGGCACATAAATATGTAATTACAAAACATAGTGAAAATCTAACAATATCAATTAAAAATTAATACATTTAATCAATGGGTTACTACAAATTTTAATCATTCAATGTTAAGTCAATGGGTTGTACTAAGATGTTTTGAAATAATATAACATTTTAAGAATACTTCTTATGTGATTTGGTAATTAAAGCTCAGGATGAAATGAATTGTGTAAAATATTTCTTTTAATGGTTTGATTCTCAGCAAACACTCGTAAATAAGTAAGTATAAATTAATATATTTTGTTTAACAATGACATGACTCATATAATTTCACATTTGCTTTTATGGTACGTTTATATTTATAATGGCTCCAATCAAGTGTATATAATTATTTGTATTAATTGTAGAAGTCATAATTATTCCAAGAAAATTACAATCTTCCGAGTAAGATTTATTCTCGTTCCATAGAATACAATACGGTCTTTTAGTACCACAAACATAATTTCTTTACAAGTTAATGGTGTTATTTCAAGATGATTGGATTCGAAATTCCCTCCTTTATTATTGGTACACTCTTCGTCGAACGAATCGTTCAATTCTCCTTATTATTGATTCATGAACCATTACCTACGTTAACAGGAATCAGTGGGAGAAAAGTGGGATGAGAGAACTCACCCATCAACCGTCCCCGTTTCTTGAGTTCTGTGATCTCATTGTTGCGCGCGTGTGTGTGAGTGTGAGTAGAAGTTATAGATGTGTGAATGTTGTTGCGGTGTGTGTAAAGTAGTGTTTTGGATGAATGTGAGTTTTCAAATACAAGTTGTACATTGATAACTGGGGACGATATTGCGTGTATCTGGAGCAATTACCGAAAGAGTTTATAACAGCCGTAGCTAGAAAGTGCTGCAAAGTGACAATGCAGTGCGGATGACGTAAAAGAAAGGAATATAGGGTGTCAACGATCACTGAATATTTTAATATTAAAATGGCAACTTGTGGGGAATATATTAAATCGGAATTTCCGGCAATAGACGAAGATCTGTATCAATACGTTGAAGGTAAACCTGGTATAAGGAAAGCTGATTTTAATTGAAAACTTAATCTGTTCATGCGCTATCAACCTTTGATTTCCCAGGTATTTTAGCTAGCGGAGCAGATGATTTCGAAGATAGTAATGAGTTGTACGATGCTATAGGTGAAGTTCTTCATGAAGTTGCTGACAACAAGTCAGAGGATGATATAAGGTTTGAAACAGATCTGTTGTGTGATATGTGTACAACTTATATTGAAATATGTAACTTTTAGTATTTTTTGTCTAGGAATGTCTGTGATAGGCTCTTGGGAATCATGAAACCTGATAAAGCTCTTGGTAAAAAATCAGCTAAGGTATTGAGTGCTCCAGTTCATCTTGGGAGTATGGCTGCCAACCTAGAAACAAATATGGAAGAAATTAAAAGTATATGGGTTATGTCAAGAGATGAATCTTTGGTGATTATTTCACAGTATTGTATATTTCTTAGAGGTTATTTATTATATATTTACCAACATTTTTAACCATTTAGATCCACGTGAGTACTGATTATTAAGTTAACCCCACTATATTCTGACTGTCTAAAATCCTCAAAATTTAATGATTTGGTTTATGTCAAATTTGTGGTCAGTTATGTAATAAATATTAGGATGAGTGACAAAATGATTTGTGTAACTACTACATACATATTTGATCTAATTTTGTGTTATTTGGTTTATCAATGGTGTGCTCTCAAATGCTTGCTTCACACTTTTCTCTGTGTTGCTATAAAAGTAAAGGACCAAATCTACCTTACGGTCCAACGCCGTAGAAAAATAACCTTATTCTTCGTATATCCTTCCGCGAGTGCTGCTACCTCCACCATCGCCTCCATCTTCACACATACAACATATTTTCTTAAAACTAAATCGCCGGGTCTAACAAACCTAACATCATTGTTCATGGCTAACCTAACATCATTGTTCATTATAATTGTTCATGGCTCNAACATACCCCTAACATACTAACATAAACGGTGGTGGAGAGAAGAAAATAGTGCGGAACAATATTTCTTTATAACTACCGTAAATATGAAGAGCGAAGAATACGGCTTATATTTTCGGAAACGTAATAATATTTGTAGTGTTATGACATTAATCATTTTTTCGAACTCTCTTTGGACCATATGCTATACTTTGGCCAAAGTAAATAGTCCAATACGATCATTTTACTGTTTAACGAAAATATGAAATTTTTGTCCTGTTTTTAATTTATTTGTGAATACATATCTAGGAAGAATATCACCATCTTGTATATTGTAATCCGTATGATGAAAGTTATATTTACTGGGGACTGATATGTCTGCCTTTTTTTTAACCAGCAATTAATTTCTTAATTTAATAGTGAGGCTTGAATTCATCAAAATAACATGCGATGATTTGACGGTTTCCTTATTTTGTATATCTTATCAAATTAGATATCTTGTTGACAAAATAAATTTAATTTTGTTGTGTGGTTATTCATGTACTGTTATTTCAAATTTTGGACTAATTTAACCTTATGGTCCTATCCTAACCTTTTTCTTTGTATATCTTTCCGTGACTGATAGNATCTGTGAGTGTTGCTACCTCCACCATCGCTTCCATCTTCAACTTAAACAGATCTTCTTAAAACAATCACTGGGACTAAGAAACCTAACATCACCAACTGTGACCGAACAATAATAATTGTAGTAATATGGCATCAATGATTTTTTTTTCTTTCTTATTTTTCTCTGGAAATGGAAACATTCTTAAATTATCTACTTTATTGTATGTGATACCAATTATATTTTTCTAAATCATTTGTATAATATTTGGTCTTTCTCTTGAATACAACTGTTATAGAAAGTGGATGCCAAGAAATTGGAGAAAGCAGAAGCTCGCTTGCAGCAGAAGCAAGAAAAACGAAGTCAAGATCTAGCAAATAATAGAGTACCTATAGTTCCTCGCTTAGAATCTGCTACAGCTTCTCAAGTAACAAGTAAGAAAGAAGCCAAAATGGAAGATAAAGGAAGTAATCGAGCTCAAGACATTCGCATTGAAAATTTTGATGTTGCTTATGGGAATAGGTGAGATATTAGTGATATGAAGAAAATACATTTTAGATCATTTCTTTGAGAAGTGGGGAGGGAATTTCAGGAAAAGATGGAATTTTGTTTCGTTTGAGGAGAAAATAGTGTCCACGCTGCAGAATGAATGAAATTGGATCAGTCACATTTAATGATCCTGATATTTTTCCTTTTTGATTTGTATTGCTGTTGGCACAGGTCAATTAAGAGTGGCATTTGTATGGAAGAAATCTGTTGGGTGTTAACCATTCTCAAAGCAACTTGCCATTCATATTAACATTACTCTCTTTAGGTTTTTATATATTTTGTTTTAACTTAGTGTTGAACATATTTTACAACCTTGGTTGAACTCCACACAAGATTTATTGAGAAAGTTTTAAGAAACACTACTCTAATAGGTTTAAGGGGTCAACTTTAGTTTACGTGACTCGGCTGTAAAAAAGATGACATTACCTGCACTTAATACCAAATAATGTTATATTTCACTATTGAGGCATCTTTTGTTGAGCAGATGCCAGAATATGAAGTTATAATAAAAAAATTAGGTGCACTGTATAGTAACATGGATAGTCGGAACACGACATGATGAACACGCTAATTCATCAATGGAACATACTCTTGCTAGCTTAGCACAAAATATGTAACATTAAAAAAAGGTGTTAGTACACTAGTTAGAAAAGTAGTTCTCCAGTAAGTAGTAGAATGACAGAAGTGAAGGAAGTGATTGTGAACTGTGACCACTTTAAGAAACGTGACGAAAACTGATAATATGGTATGTACATTAATGCGAATTTATTTTTCTGCGTGTGATGGTGATAATTAATGCTTAGGGTAATTTTCCTAGACTAAATTAGTATATTATGCACCACGTGGTAATACGAAGTTTAAACTTTTTTGGATACTAATGTTTATTATTATTCTTAATATTGTTATTATTATAAATCATATTATCATAATTTTTACTTACGCTACTTTAAGTATACTATGATAGGTGTCAATAAAATAATGAATTACATAGACAATTAATTCTGTTAAAAAGAGTATAGTGTTTGGGTTAATAGGTGTCCATTAATAAAAACAACTTTGGCTATGAAATAGTATGTTAGCATCAGCAAAAGTGAGCACTGGATAAACAATTAATTTTGGTTTATTAATAGTGTGAAGATGAGTATGTGTCCTCTGCTAAAAGCAACTTTGGCTATAAAATACATAACTTGGTTTGTTTTGAGCAGAGGACACATTCTCATCCTAGCACTCTATTAATAAAACAAAATTAATTGTTTTATTTGCCTGAAGATGCTGACTATCAGAAAAAAAGCTTTCGTGTATAAAAGTGTGAACTGCATTTACAACTCGTTTTCTTTTAAAAATGCTATTTTAAGCATGATGTGTGGAGTATTTAAATTATATTTCATAGTGATTTTGAATGAGTCTATAAATTGCTGTAGGTCGCTTAGTTGTGCGGTAATTTCGCAATTTTACCTCTTGACTTCCGAGTACCTACGTTTTGAGGAGTGTTTGCAACGTCAACAGCCAGGTGAAAATAGCGACGGACGGGGACTGGAACCCGGGACCTCCTGCCCTGGCCACAGGTGTGATACCTACTGCACCATCCGCGTCGACTCCCAAGTCCGTACACAACTTCCACATGTGCATCCGACGCGTAGATACGCGAAAACCGGGCTCAAGAACCGCCTGTGGTCACTTATCCCCTGAAGGGGGATGAGACCCAGGTTCACCGGATCAGGCCAGATGGAAGTTGCGTACGGACTTGGGAGTCGAGGCTGGTGGTGCAGTGGATTACACGCAGCAGGTCCCGGGTTCGAGACCCTGTCCGTCGCAATTTTCACCTGGCTGTTGACGTTGCGAATTTCGCTATTTATTGTTATTGCATTAGTGTTCTTTTGGGAATCATTTTGTAGTGAAATAATTTATTTAATTTCATTTTTTTGTGAACGAAATGGCCGAAAGTTTCATTACGCGCGTTCGCGTATTTTGGCCATAACTTCGTAAATAATTGTTTGCTCACGCTAAGTTCTTTTCAGAAATGCATTAATAATGGCTAAAATCGAATTTCTTTTCTTTAAGGAAATCGCGTGAACTGAAGCGGAGCTAGGTTTAAGAAATGAACGTAAATAATAAAATTATTTAAAAAAATTTATCGTATATATTTAATATTTCATAAAATGACTTCACCCTAGTATAGAATCAGTTGTGGATAACCCTAATGGTTAACATGGTCTTAATGGGCCGATACTGATGATCATAATTTTGGCTTATAATATTCTGTGTGACAAGCAGAGGTCATCTAGTGAAAAAATAGTTACACGGTATGTCCAATTATCGAGACTGAGTGTCAAGTCAGTCAACAATATATAAAAAAAAACTTCCCTTTTAAACGATTATTTTCATATCTTACAACTCTGTCTCCACTTATTGTTGTTTTAGTAGTTAATATTTTTTAGTCCTTACTTCCTGCTTGATAGAAAGTCTCCTATAATTGTAGATGGAAGTAAAAACTTACTAAACATTTTCACAAGGGAGAACCTTATTGTCAAACATTGTTTTATATATTTAAGTGGTAACAATGAAATTTTGACATTCATAATCTTCTTCTTCATTTTTAATGTTTTCAGAAAAATTTGAATTCTTATCAAGTTTAAACTCAGTGTTGCACATTTTTGAGGAGTTTTACTTTTACAGGGTTCTACTTACTGCTGCTGATTTAACTTTGGCATTTGGCCGTCGTTATGGTCTAGTTGGCCGAAATGGTTTAGGTAAAACAACATTGTTAAGGATGATATCTAGGTAAGAATAATAATGTGTTACTATATTTCTACTTCAGTGTTATTTATTATTACGTCTTTGGACGAGTTTCAGGCCATGAGGCCTGTTCCAACTTACTGTGACTTGGGTGAAGGGATTGGGAAGAAGAGATGTTTGGTTGCCAGGGAACTTATGGTACAGAATCGACATTTGTCAGGTGTAGGTCAGGGAAACCCCATCTGAAAACCTCACCTAGGTTTCTAACTCTTTTGGAAAAAATCCTCTCACAGCTATGAGTGGATTCATGTAAAATCAAGGCTGAAGGGGAAAATTGTTTTTTCAAATTATATTGATCATTATTTAGTTTTGTATCCATTTATTTATTCACCAGTTTATAAAGTAATAAAATTCAAAACAATATAAAAACTTGTAGACAGTATTTCTGCTGAGGAAATTTTGCAGCTGGCTTACACAAAAAACAATATAAAACAACTGAAGACTACATACAACTATAAACTTTCAAAGTCATTTATTATTACTTAGTAGCTGTTCTTTCAGTTTTAATTGTTAACATTTTGTCACTAGTATTCAATGTTCTAAATTCTATAGGTAAATTATTTAAAATATTTATAGTATTATATAAGTGTCTTTTTTCACCCATCTCGTCTCACATTTGGAAGATTAATTGACTTACTTATGGTTGTACTTATCGAGTTCACAAGTTTCTAGATGTTACAGAGCAACTAGATGTTATAGAGTTATATATAAGAGTCCTCAAAATGTGTTCTGCGCCAAAACTTATAGTGTTTTCCATTTACTTCAAGTGTCCACGAGAACTGAACTGAATGTCATTGTTCTGCGCTATTTCCCCACTCCTCCAGGAGAGTGTAGCAAGTTAATAGAACATCTATGCTGTACGATTCAGGATTTATCATTGTTAGCCGCAAATGTTGACAAAGCTACAATAATTATAAACAAGTAACTAAATTAAGTACAAGAAACAGTTACTAATATATTAACAAATAGCATGAAGATGCATATGTATGCAAATATTACTCATTCATCATCTTATAATCGTATTAACAAAATGGAATCCATTATCTTAGTTGTTCCTCTTTTGGGAAGGGCTAATTCAATGTACAACTCTTGTTCTTTATCTGAGAAGCTTTCAGACGAAGAGAGTACTTGCAATAAACTCCGTCCATTATGTTTGCATTATCCACAGGTTTACTTAACCTCAATGACCCAATGCAATCCCTCCCCCCCTGAGAAAATATTTGGAGCAAGTCTGGTTGCTCTCAGTGTGCAGAGAGTGCACCTCAATAGATAAATGGAACAACCATACTCTTGAACTGGTGCTACTTCTCTGTAAAATCAAACAATATTTTTGAATTCAGGGTGCACTTTTTTTCTTCCAAAATGATCTTGTAAGTTTTTCGTTCAAACTTAAAAGAGGCATTAAAGCATTTGCATTAGTTTAAACTTAAAAGCCTTATATATCTTGAGCTTAGGTCACAATAATGACATCATTCATCAGATTGCTGTTTCGACTTTTATAAAGTCATCTTCAAGGCTTAATACATACATACATTAAGGGTTTTAAAACAAAACTAAAAGAACTATAATGTAAAAAATCTAACTAAAAAACCTATTAAATAAAAACACAAAGCTATCAATGCATAATATGAGTGATCATATGTATATTCACTAGAGACCTCTCTGTATCGATAATTGAACCTCCCGTCACCAAATATGTCACTTCAACCACTTGTCCCGAGACGTTATGCTGTAATGTATACACCAGCGCTCACAAGGTGCATCCATTTCACCAAATTTTGTTATTTGAATTGTATTGTAAATAGAATTTTCTATATGTATTATAAATAGAGAATTTTCTGTAATACATATATAATATTTATAATGCATAGAACAAATAGAGATATAGCATTTTCTATATGTATAATATGTAATATAATATAAATAATAAATTTATTTAGCATTTTTTAAATTACATAGTATTCTCCATTCAGAGAAATAAGTAGCAACATAAAAACTTGGAAGAGAGGGATGTACCTCTACTGTGCTAATAAGTACATTAAAAATAAAAAAAGGAAAAAAAGAAACTGGAAAGAATAAAAGAGCAAGAAAAGTATTATATCCAGCAGAGTAACAATTGTTCAAAAATTCATTAGATACATCATTATTATTCAATATTTTATTGTCTCCTACGATAAAATGTTGCTTTACTTTTTTATTATTCATAATTTTTTCCATTGTTTCAATGAGCTTAGTTTCACTAAAGTCATGACATCTATATGTAGCAGAGATCAAAAATGTATTATAAAAAGAATTCCTAGACAATATATACTTATATACTTTGATTTACTGTTTTGATTATTCATTGTGTTGGTATGAGATGTGGTCATCTTGGTAGTGCTACTTAGCACAAACTACTTGTGAAATGGATTGTGATTTTTTATAGTTTATATTGTACCACTTGAAGCAGATGTACAACATTGTCATGAACAATATTTATTATCAATTCCTTTATTAACTATACTCAACTCTATGACATAGGGCATGGTAAATCTTCAAAAAAATTATGGTTTCACAAATTTGACTTATTTATGGAATATAAATAAAAGTAACTTTTAATACTTGAAGTAGCATGAGTATTGCATTCCATATGGCAAACAATTAAAAATGACTTAGTATTTATAGATTCAATGCTATTTCATGGGGCATTCTGTTATACGAATATTTAAGCTATAAGAAACACTGAATCTGCACAAAAAGTAAAGGAAACAGTTTTATAATTATTTTAATATAGTTTATTAAAGTCTTGAGGAGAGTTTATTCAAATGTTTTGTTATGAAGAACTTAAATTCCTTTTAAAGTCTCATTTAAACAAATCACCGCTGTATCATCTGCATACACACATATATTTGTGTTTGTGTGTAAATCACTTATAAATTTAATTAGAATTATTATGTTTCTTCAGTGGACAGTTGAGAATTCCTTCCCATATATCTGTTCTACATGTGGAACAAGAGGTGGTTGGCGATGATACTCCCGCTCTTCAAAGTGTTCTTCAGTGTGACACTGTACGAGAAAATTTGCTTCAGCGTGAAAAGGAGCTACAGTTCAAATTAAATAATGGGCAAGTAAATCATTTTATATGATTTTCTATCAAATTGTATTTTAATCATGAAATTAATACAACAATTATTGACTGAGGAAATTTCACTTATATGTTACCAAACAAGGCCAAGAGCATTCTTTAATACTCAAATGGTCAGGAAAAATGTGAGCTCAAGTGTTTATGTGAAAAACATAATATAAGTAATTTTAATAAAGTAAAAAAGATTTTCTATTTGCAAGACTAACTTGAATGCAGCTTAGAATGTATCAGGGGTGATACATCTATGAGTATTTTAATCTGCTCTTGCTGCCTACACTGGTACAGACTTCTTAAAATGATCAAAAACTAAATTTGTTTTAACTTGACATTTGGGTGAGTTGTTGTGCTGTGCCATTATCTCCTGTATGGTGCATGCAAGTGCTCCTTTTCCCATTTGTACCTACATCATTGACCTAACATAAGTTTCTAGTAGGGCAGCAAAGAATAATATTATAATCTATCTTAGGCAGTCACTACAATAAATTATTGTAATCTGCCACACACTCCACTTACTTACTTAAATACAAACTAGTTTTCAGAAGCTGTTGATTCCATCCTCAGCTTATGCCAATAGGCAGAATTTGTTACTGGAAGAATGGCAAAGTGGGCAGAAGCTGTGGATGGGAGCAAGAGCTTCCAAAATTAGTTTCTGTTTAAAAATGTAAGTGGAGTGTGTGGCAGATGAAATATTACAATAATTTATTGTAGTGACTCCATTGTGGAATTTACGTTGAGATCAGGTGGTTATTTGTTGTTAAGATAGTTATTACTAGTAACTGCTCTTTGAATATGTTAGATGTGCTTTCAGTAAAATTCAAAAAAAAAATCAGTGGTGAATTTGGAACAAGTGAAAATATTTTAGACAGTGATTTTTAACTTTTGTTATTTTTTTATAGGTGCTCTGACCCAGGTTTAGGAACTGAACTATCAGAAGTGTATGCTCAGCTGCAGAATATCGAAGCTGATCGTGCCCCTGCACGGGCTAGCATAATTCTTAATGGACTGGGTTTTTCAAGCGAGATGCAGCAGAGAGAAACTCGTCAATTTTCTGGCGGCTGGCGTATGAGATTGGCTTTAGCTCGAGCCTTATTTTCCCGGTAATATCTTACTAGATATTAGGTATACTTAGGCCTATCTGTTTTTTCACTTTTAATTAAAATCAGTCTGTTAGACACTCCCCTCTCCGGCTTTTACAATTTGACTATTGATGACCTTTTGGCATTATAGTCTTGTACATTGAAATAAATGATATGGTAATAATAATCTTGCAAATTGAACCCTACACTAGTCAACTATGTAATAAACTAGCTGAGTACCCCCAGCTTTGCTCATGTAAATTCTGTAATACGTCTCCAATTTTATTTTTTCTCATATCCTCATTGGTATCTACTGAAAATGTTATCCATTAATGATGGAGGTTACATTGGTATTGGTGTGTACTCTCAATCCATTATTTTCACTGGTGTAATTCAAGAAAAGAAAACACCAATTGTCCATTTCACACCCTTCGGGGTGAATTTTTGTAAAATCCTTTCTTAGCAGAAATTTTTGATAATTTTTTGTGTCACGTTCTTCCCAACACCCACCTATAGGGGCGTTGTGTATACTTCATGTGGTCTGAAGGGCACATAATGTCATTAGGAATACAATTATTCATCTCAGAATATACAATAACCATAGACTTGACCATAATATTGGTCTTTTTACGTCTCACCCCCAGATCCAGTGCTCCTATGAGATCTCATCTTGAACATAACAGCATTGATAGTTAAAACATCTGATCAACCCTAAAACTATGTATTTGATGCATTTTTAATTTTTTAAAATTTCAATATTAGTTTTCAATGATTTTTATCCATAAACCCATTCCCTTACCCCAATCCCCACCCAAGGGGTGCTAGTGGTGTGTTTGTTTTATGGGGGCTGAGTTCAGACTTACATGATATCAGATTTCAGCAGCATCTCAGCGATGCCGAAAATTATGGACTCATATGTCTTATTTGATATTTTTTCATGGTATCCCCATCCCTAGAGTTTATATGGGCTGATTGTGGAATTAAACATCTTTGAGAATGTCACAGGTCCTAGAGTTTATATGGGCTTATTGTGGAATTAAACATCTTTGAGAATGTCACAGGTCCTAGAGTTTATATGGTCTGATTGTGGACTTAAACATCTTCGAGAATGTCACATCTGTTTCAGCGGTTCCAAAAACCACGATCTCAACACTAATATAGGTCTTTTTCGATTATTTTTACATTTCACTCCTTCTCACCCCCAACACAAAGGGTGTTTATTTCTTATAGGGGGTGATTGTGTACTTAGCTGGAAATGAGGGTGTTACTTCATTTCAGCAGTGGGATACATATATAAAACATCCCAACCCCCATTTCGCCCCCTTAGGGATGGATTTTTGTAAAATCGTTTCTTATCTGATATCTTCTCTTGAAAAGAAACCTACCAGCCAAATTTCAAGTTTGTAGGATTTGTAGTTTCTGAGATTTCATGTTTAGTCAGTGAGTGAGTGAGTGAGTGAGTGGTATTTCACTTTTATGCCTTCTTGTCTGAAAAAATTGCAGTAGCAAAGTTTTCATTTGCAGTAGCAAAGTCTGGAAATGTGAAGTAAATTCACAAGGCTTTAGGTAATCTTGAGTTTTTGTGTATTCGTGCCTCTTTTCTAGATCATTAATAATAGTGCAGGAATTGTATGTTAATATGGAGGAATATGCAATGTACAGAGAAAACTGTACCTTTGTTGATATAGACTTTTTGTTAGAACCATAATGATTGACATTACAGCGATGAAAGTTTAATGGAGATGAAATGTTTTAGGGAGATTTCTCTGCAGGAGTATAGATCATTCTGTAAATTTCTGATTGAATTAAAATATCAATTCCTATTTTCTATTGTTTTTATTATTAGATTTTCCTCTGCTTGATGAGTTCTTGTATTTTTTTGATTTTGATGATGATTATGACAATAGAAATAGTGGTTTATTCAAATGGTGTTGCTAAGTTTTAAGAAAATAATAATAAACATTTATTTTTCTTTTGCAGGCCAGACTTATTATTGTTGGACGAACCAACAAACATGTTGGATGTGAAAGCTATTATCTGGCTTGAAAATTATCTACAGAATTGGCCCACAACTCTCCTCGTTGTATCTCATGACCGACATTTTTTGGATACAGTGCCTACAGATATTCTTCATTTACACACTCAGAGGATAGATGCTTATCGGTTTGTATTTTCCTGTTGTTTAGTGAGCTTTCTTTAGTCGTGAAGTTTTGTGGGTTAATGTCCTGTACATACTTATAAAACTGATGATAAAATATTAAAATTAACGTGACAATGAAGAACTTTAAAACGGGAGATAGAAATAAGCAATTACCAATTTGAGAGAATATTTATTGCATGTTTTTGGGACATTTTCCCTTAATCATTATTCTGCAAAAAAATGACATGAAAGACAAAGTATGTATAAAATGAAGCATGAGGCAAAAAGAAGTATTAAAAATAAATAAGGTTAGACATCCACTGTTTCCGTACACAGTTTGGGTGAATTCAAACTATCTTAGTCATTTTCTGCATATTTGTTCTGCATATATGTTGGTCTATATTAAAAGAGTGAAGTCAGTTATTAAAGTGCCATGGTGTCTCAATCAAGTCCTCAATGTGTGTAATTTTTCTTAACACTGAACTTGCTATGTTGATTCTCGTAACTGCCTCTTGTTCCTGCTTCTTTTCAGCTGCACAATCCATTCAAAAAACTGATAGTATGGGCAATAGGGTGTCCTTTATATGGGGAAAAACAATTTTTTTGTGAAAATGAAAACGCATACCCTCTACTTATTTTTTGATTTGGTCCCAAATGCCCATACACAAAATATTATACTCCTTGAATGGTGTTAACCCATGCTGAATCCACGTCAAAGTTGCTATATGGTAATGGCTATATGAATCCACGTCAACTTGCTAAATATTGGGTACCGATGGAGCGCATAACGCTTTCTACAGTCCATGCTTCTCGCCCAATCAACTTGAAATTTTCACAAATACTTTGAAAACGTTTGATAAATATTAAGTAAAAATTTCAAGTTGATTAAACGGAAAAGACAAACTGAAGAAAATGTTAAGCGCTGTGCTGAAGACTCCAATTCCTGATAAGAGTCTCCGATGAAGTTTTAAAATTTTTCCTTAGTCCGTTATTATGGTTCAATTGATTTGAAATTTTTGTCACAGTTTTAAAATGTTTTGTAAAAGATGAAGTAAAAATTTCAAGTTAATTGGATGAAATACAAGAACTGGAGAAAAGTTTGAGCTCTACACTGGTGCTTCCGATTTTAGTGGTGTATGTAGCAATCATAGTTAATGTATGAGCAATTAATTCTTGGTGTGGAAAGAAACAAAAGATAAATATTTAAACAATAAATTATTTATTAATGTTTTAGAATTATATTACAAAATATGATGAAGTTATCTTTGGGGATACTTTCTCTTCAAAGTTTCTTTTTTTACAGTCAGGAAACAACTGATGATTTTCTTCAACACATCTGAATAAGAATTATTTGTGCTACTTATTGGTAGTAATCAAACCATGCATTGGTTTGATTGGTCTTGGATTAGTTCTTCTGCCCTTCCAGCAGTATCGTTGACAGTTTTAGGAACGAAACAATTTGTTTGGTTTTCAAGAATGACTAATTGTCCTTCTACTTGGGAGAACATCATTGGAGAAAACTAACTTCAGTTTTCAAGCAAAGGGAAAGAAATTTTAATCTTGAGAGATATGAAGTCTTCTATATTCTTTTCTGAAATAAAAGGAGAGAAGAAATGAATAAAAACAATTTTGAATGGCTGATTCAGAAAATGTTCATATTAATGAATATAATGAATTTCCTTAATGCAATTTCTTGTTAGTATCAGTGAAATAACTGTTTGTTAAAAAAGGCATGTCTTCCTAAATGAATGTCAAGTCAAAATCAAAGTGCTCAAGTAAATTGCAGAAACGCCCAATTATTTAAAAATAAACTTACTATACAATACAACCATTGAGGTCTTCATTGGATGCCATGTATCGCTTTCCAATGGTCACCTGATTTTCTCTACTAAAATTTGCCACTCTTCTTATTTCGTTTCTTCATCCACATAATCAAACAGTGTCAAGACTGCCACTTCGTCCATGAAGTACCATAAGTGTTGACAAAACTTCTGCAGATCCGCATTTGATATGACATCATGGACGTTTTCATACATCTTTAGAGATTTTATGGAACTCAAGTCTTTTACAGCAGAAACACATTGAAGCCGTGGCCTAATATAGCAAGTCACAATGAATTCACTTATGTCCTGCAGAGTGGTTTTGTCTCCGGGGGTTAGTTGTAATTGAGAGCTGAGTAGAGATGTTTTTAGACAATAAAGTGGAATTAAACAAAGAATTTACACTATAAGGTGGAAAGCTCAACCTACTCTCGATAGTCATGACTTATATTCTTTTCTAGTTCAGTTCAATAGGAATCCAGCAATTCGTCAATTTCGGTACCATTCCAGTGAGCCTCTACAATTTCTTTACAGACTTTGATAGTGCCCAGATCAATATTTCTTTAAACTTCTTGAAAAGAGGGATGTCTCAGATTGTGTTAATTGGGCGAATGTTTCCTTTGAAAACTCTTTTCATGACTAATTCTTAAACGTGATAGCAGCAACCAAAAATTATTAAATCGCAGCTTAATTTATGCTTCAAAAGCACAGAGACACCATTGATATGACCTGTTAGCTGATATGTCACAACAGAGGGAACTCCACTTTCTCTTCAAGATTCAATTGGAGATTGCATTCGAAACACCTTGTGCCTACTCCTTTCTGCTGGAATTGTCCAATTTAGGAACAGCTAGAATTTGATCTTTACATCTGAATGAAATCGCAATAAGACGGCGTTCTTCTTTGGCATTTTGAACATCCAGAAGTGAGGATTCTTTGGCATTACAAATCCAGACTTACTTGTAAACTCTTATCTACGGAGTTTAAAGATATCTTGATTTTTCTTTGCATCTTATTGGAGGTCCCTCCAGATCTCATATAATTTAATGAGATTTTTACACTATTTGGAATTGATTTAATGGGAATCTTCACCTTCCCTCAAAATGTATTGCTGTCTCCAACAGTGAGATTAGCATTTTTGTTCCAAGATAATTCCACAACACATATTCATTATCATTCAGTGTTTGGTACAGTTTTTGGAATAATGATGACTTTCGAACACCTCCCAGAGTGAATGAAGAAATAATGGCAGTTAGTCTGAATTTAAGCTTCTATTTGCAGCGTTCAAAATTTACCTCGCCGTTTATTTTATCCAATTGACTTGAAATTTGTATCCAACATTTTAACTTGATTCCATAGGTATGGTAAAAATTTTGAGTAGATTAGAATGAAATGATGGGTGTGGGAAAATTTTCTTAATATTTTATTTAATATAACAATTTTGACGTGAATTTGGCACGGGTTAACTTCATCCCAGGGTGATAATATTTCATATACTAGCTTTTGAGATGAAATATTAAAAAAATTAGAGGGTATATGTTTGAAAATAAAGAAGTCTAAAAATAAGGGACACCCTAATGGGCAAGCATAGTCCTTACTAATCAAACAGATTGTATGCTACTCACCCATACAAAAACATCAGCTACGTTTAGCTGTATCAAAACTTCATTTCAAATTTCACGTTATTTTTGTTTTTAATTACAAACAGAACTGTTCAAGGTGCCAAAAATATTCATTGCTTCAACATGAATTTACCTTTAAGTGAAGCATTTTAGAGGAAAAAGTGTGTCTTGTGAAACATAAAATTCAACTTATTGCCTACAAGTTTCTTGTTTACCCTCATATTCTGCTCCAAAACTAATGAATTTCCTTACAAGGCAACTTTTGAATAACTTTTAACCCATTAACGCCCAGCGATCTATTTATAGATCAGCCAGAATGGTTATATATTTCTTACAACTAACTTCACTTAGAAAAATTTGGGCTTATGTTCTAAGTATTTTGAAGATTGATAGATGTGTAGGAATTACTACGTATGTTTTCAGTATGATTATTGCTAAACAAATGCAGTATGCCACAAAGAGTGTTACTATTTGTGGCTATACAAGATAGGAGTAATTCAGCGAAATGGCATCCGAGATATAATTTTCCAATAACTGCTGATCTATTTATAGATCGCTGGGCGCACTGCACTTCGAATGTGGGGAACTTCGGATGTGGGGCATTGCTGCTTGCTGCAGTGTACGTAGAATAGGACGGTTATTGTGTGTCCTTTGTTCGGATATAGTGTATGCTCTGTGTGAACATTTTCTGTGTAAATATATATGAGAAAACCTCTTTTATTTGCATCCCTTTTGCATTGCTAAGATCATTTTGTTTTATTATTCGCAGTGATGGACGATGATGAAGTTCTAAATGATGTGTTAGTTTACTTGACTGAAAATTATGTTCCAGGACCTCCACTAGTGCTGTTTGTTGCTCAAAATTAAGAAGAACCATGTTTATGTACTATAGTTATGCTCGATACGTTATGTGCTTGCGGATTTACTTATTCATTTTTTCCGTATGGTTTTTCAAACTATTAGGAGAAAGACAAAATAAAACAAAATAAACTGTTAGCGGACATACCTCTCACAAAAATCGGGCCCGGTTACTAGGGGGTAAGCAAAAATCTGACTCCCGCGACACTCAAAATAAACTGGAAAACTGAAGGTTTTGACTCCATTGCAACTAATGGTGATTATCCTGTATTATGAGGACATGTTGCGGAATGTTTTGTTAGAGTCTGCTTACTATGCAACTGCATCAAAGAATTGCTGAGATTGTTCATTCGATCCTGACGAACAGAGATTATTTCTCGGAATTCTCTACCCGTATGTCTCATTTCAGCGGTTTGGAATTTCGAACAGAATTTCTCGGTCAACGAAATGATCGTCTCAATAGGCAAAATTAATTCATAAAAGGGAAGCTGATTAGATATGCTTACAAGCCATGGGTTCCCTATAAAACCACATGATATTACTAAAAATTTTATTTGCATTGTGTAAGAGTCAGATCATACATGTAAATGTGCTGATAGCATGAAAGATTTACATATGATTGTCGAAGTATGCTTTCCTTGACATCTAAAAAAGAAAGGTGCATTTAGAAATGCGCTACGGTGGAATGGACTATTGTGTAGGGAAAAGGGGGGGTCAAAAATGTTTTGAACAAGTCCACATCTTGTAGAAAGATATATAGTTTTCATCAGAAAGGGAAATGAAGTTTTATAATAATACAGTGCATTATTTATAATCAATTTACCATAAAATAAATAAGTTTTGTGTGTTGCGAGTTGCATATTCAATGCATCATGAATCTGCCCAGCGATCTATTTATAGATCAGCTTATTATCGATAAACAAAATGAAAAAATGACTTTTTGTTTTCATTTGGTTCATCCTACAACCTCCTATGATTAACTGTAAAGATATTAAGCAAATTAAGGATAAAAAAATAATTTGGTTGTTAATTTATTACCTAGTACTGATATGAAAATTGAAGGAAATATTGTGTATGTTGTTTTTATGCACACTGTCACTATCAGACCTAACTTTTCTTCAACCATGTGAAATGCCAGAATTTTCTTCCTGTTTTAAAAAGCCAAAATGCCGGTTGAATGCTCGGTATATGCTGATGGTCAGCATATGGTGGAACAAGTGTACTTATTTTCTGCGCAGGTAATAGTATGACAATTTTCCACAAGACCCAGGCTATCAACTAAACTGTGAACAGATAATAGAGTGGGCAGAAGTTCCAACGATGTCCAATGTGATAGCTGTTGTTAACCATGTAAACCATATCCACTGAGGAACTGCTTGTCTTTTTGGGGGGAGTTATGAGAAATTCTGCATCATGTGTTCACCGCTGACACTTCTCTCTAACATAAAAATCTCTAATATTTCTTGGTTACAGAAGGGCCATCCAAAAATTATGTAATGCATCCTTGGGGAAGGGAGTGTTTGTGTTGTTGCTACACCATGCTATGGTGGGTTGGGGGTGTAAAGTAACACTTAATTTTTAAGAGTGTGTTTTGTAGGATACATTTTAATGATAAAAGTATGTCACTATAATCCATGTACTCAATTGTTTAGTGTGGGCACAGGCAAGAAGGAACGAATACTTTAACCAGTTTAGTGATATATTGAATGAAAATGGGAGATGGGTTCAAGATAGGTCACGCCACCGCTATGCAATCCTGTTCACACTATGCGACCCCATGCACCATAGTCATTTTACTTGCTATAGTAGAAGGGGTCGGAAGGTGAATGGGATAGCATGCGTCAGATGCTGTAGGTCCCTTGTTTGAATTCCGGACCTGTCTCCCATTTTTGTTCAATATAACAAAGTTCTTTACTATGTTGGAGGGAGGCAGGGCTGGCACTACTATTAGGGGAGGAATAAGAGGTATTGTAACAAGTGAGCTATGGGTATTCCACAGTGTTTGTTGAGCCTATCATGACTTTACGGTCCTCAACATTTCTGTTACCTCTATAAGTCTCCAGTCTATTAGCATAGCTACTCACCGAAAAGGCCCCTTCCAACCCCGTACCAGCAAGCTGCACAGGGAGGTTGCCCCCCAGGCAAGGCATAGGAGAGTGCCTACAAACAGACAATTCCCAGTATCCGCTCTGGTGGCCGGAGAAGTATCTATCTTACCTCTCTACTACTTTATACATTGACAGTAGCCGTGCAGCGATTTTGTTCACCAATCGGAAGCTAAAGCTTCCTTCTCGTGACCATGGGTTGGGAAACCATACTACCCAGCAGAGACTAACCCATAAAGGGGCATCCAGTGCTAGCACCTGAGGGATTATGGCCCTCCCTGCCTACTCAATTTCAGGTGCTGAGTAACAATTGGAAGTTCGTTAAATATTCTACCACAATGCTTCCTTCGAGACTGATCAGTTGCCCAGGTTGTCTGCCTGGGGTGGGTACGAAAGTCAAGAAAAAGCTTAGATCCAGTGGGACACCAATCACCTGTACCTGTTTAGTGGGAGCTCAGAGCAATAACTTTGCCAGATTATACTGCTCAGTGACCGTCCCATTAGGCTACTGTGATCTCTTGTGCACGTTTCTTACTACTTATCTGACCTAAACCCAGGGCTGTACATAATGTTCAGTTTGAGAGCCCGCCAAGTAGTCCACATGTGCTCCCCAATGATTAACAAGATTGCTCTTGTAACAACGCGGTTGAGTCGGGTCCCCTGTAGTGGGCCTGCCTCCTCGTGTTAGACAAGTTGTCGTTCAGGAATTCTCTCGAATCTCCCTTCCGCTTATTGTTCCAAGATAGTTGATCCTTTGCCCAGGGATCTGGAATATGGTATGTGGTTCTCTTGGCTAAGGGTGAGTGCCAAGTGGTCTACACCACTACACACCCCAATGAGCCTTCCAGTTCTGTGACTGCTTCAATTTTCTTGTGAAACTCTACTCTTGCTAGACAGGTTTTGGACTGCATTTTTGATGCAGACGAAATGGGTCTAATTTTTTCAATGGTTCATGATTATGGAAAGTCAGCAAGTCTGGCTAATAAAGCTCTGGTACCTTTAAGTATTTAAAATATACAAAGGAATAGTATGGGACCATTTTAATTTAATGTAAATATACTATGTTAGTTTAAACTTGTAAGAAATCAATTTCTGACTTATAAGAGTTCCTGCATATATATTCCCAACAAAGAGGGAATTGCTGTATGTACACAATAAATCCCATCCAAAAGTTTCCTGTATATCTTTTGAGTTTTTAATAAATGCAAATTTCAATATTCTTAGTGTTTTTAATGTTATGTAATTGTATTCTATATGTATTCTTATTAGATTTCATTCGACTTTATGAAGAACTATATTAACTGGTCAGCTCCATTTATGATTTATTTATGTAATTCTTATGATAACCCATCGTTTATTTGCAATTGTTCCAATACTCATGTTTTTTGCTGTCTCCATTTTATATTTGTTGCCTTATTCCTGGAAGTCACTCTTCTTGCTAGTATATTGATTGCATTCTAAATTTACAGTTAAAGTGTATTGGTGTTTTATAATGCAGGGGAAATTATGAAAACTTTGAGAAAACAAAGCAAGAAAAATTGAAAAATCAACAACGTGAATTTGAAGCTCAACAACAGCACAGAGCACATGTGCAAGAATTCATAGATAGATTTCGATATAATGCCAATCGAGCATCAAGCGTTCAGAGCAAAATCAAGATGTTAGAGAAATTGTAAGTACTTATGGTTTCATTTATTAGTTTAAACTCTGCATTGTTGTATTTAATATAATGATTGTATTATCTTAGTATCTTTTCAGATTTTTTAGTATAAAACATGTTAATTCTATAAATAGTTTATGTATTATAAAGCATTGCACATGACATTTTCAATATTTTTGTTCATACTTTTCTGGTTAGAATGTTGAGAAACTGAGTACATTAAGGAAACAGCATGTTTATCAAACACCTTTATGTAAGGAAAATACACAGATCACCCTAGGAATAAATTAAAAATGGATTTACTATAAAAAACGAAAGTTACTCGCAGTTAACCTTCCTGTTCCAAACCTATGTTGCGTTTTACAAATTCTCATCTTTATAAAGCTTTTCTTCTTTGAACCCCATCTATCCAATACCTTAAGGAATAGTACTAAAATTGATACTGGTCAGTAGTCCTTTACTTCTGATTTAAAAATTGAATGAATAAATGAACTGATCTAAGTGTCAGGAATTTTTCCAAGAGATATGTTGTGGATATTTGTTAGTGGATACTTTAATTTTTCCCAGCTCAGTTTTACTACAATTGATGGAACCCCATAACAGACTTTTGTTATCATTTACGATTCATAGAAGCATCCAAATCAGTATCATATATAGTCAACAAAGCAGTAGCCTGGTCAAAGAGTTTGTGAACTAACAGCTGCAAAGTTTCTTTTTAGTAAACAGAAGAGAAGCTGTCAGAAGATCACTGAGCTATTTCCTGACCAGACTGAAACTGGACCATTCAAATAAACGCTATTAGGAGTGTTACCACACTAACCTTAATCAGAGATATAGGAAAGACTAAAATAAGTTAATATTACATGGGAGAATTGATCCTACCAGCTAAGCGTGTTCCTTAAATTAGTATGTTTAAGAGACTTCACTGAGTGGAATTCATTAAGAATGTCTTAAGACATGCAATCTCCTTCAGTCAAGAAGTATTTTTTTCTAATCTGAATACATCAGAAGAAATAAATGTTCTATAAACAGAAGAATCTATTACTAGGTGTCAATATGACAGATTTTTCAATGGTTATTTTACTTAAGGAATAAAAATTTTTGAAAAGATTTATTCTTACCACATTCTTTTAATTTAATTATTAAGGAATTTTCCACTATTATTAATTAAGATTGATTTTATTGAACTCTTGCTCATATTTAGAATCATTTAATAATGTTTTAACAAATGTATGAATATATATTTAGTATTTACCAGATATGGAACACATTTCTCAGTGTATTTTTAAAATATTTATTATAACAGGCCTGAATTGAAAGCTGTAGAGAAAGAAGTGGAAGTTGTTCTTAAATTTCCTGAGGCAGATCCTCTATCCCCTCCAATATTACAACTAAATGAGGTGTGTTTTGCCTATGAAGCTGGACAAAGTATCCTCAGTGGTGTAAATCTTGGTGCTACTCTTGATTCGAGAATTTGCATTGTAAGTTAATTTCTTGAATTTCAATTAATCATTGGTATAATTTGATTCCAGTTATTGTTGTATTTAATTGTAGACTTAATATATTTCTTAAAATGTGTTTTGTATACAATCTCTTGAGACCTTTCATAATCTTGATTTTGCGACTTAAAAATGGTGAATAGCAAATAATTACTTTATAATTAGTAATGTGATTTGTTACTTTCCAATGTAGCATTTATTTAAATCATTGTCTGAACAAGACACACGAAAAACTTTGTTTTCTTTAATAAAAGAAAAGGGGTTTGAAATACTCAGAAACTTCATTAAACACATCAAATTCATACAATTTGTATCAAAAGATTTTGGTACAAATTGCTCTAATGTCAATTGTAAAAATTGGTTGGCTAGGCAATTGGCATGATTCTAACTTCAGGCTGCACTGGGTTTAAACTTGTCAATTGAGAATATGGAGGTTTATAGATTTTCCTTGCATTCTTTGGCATATAAAAATATGAGAAATATTTTAATTCCAAAAAGGGAAAAAGGAAAACCTAAATTTTTATTCTCAAAAGGAAAGTTGTTTTATCACAGAGTTTATTTAAATCGTAGTCATCTAAAGTGAGAATCTCTTATGGCATGTTATTTTTGAAGTGTTTTAATACTTGTAACTACATTACACTGTTTCTGTTGTGAATACTTTTCAAACAAGAATTTTTGTAGTGGAATTTATAGTAAATAAGGTTAAAAATTGTAAAAGAAAATTGCTTTTTACAGGTAGGAGACAATGGTGCTGGAAAAACCACTTTGTTGAAAATTATTATGGGGCTGTTAACTCCAAGTCGTGGTGTGCGACATGCTCATCGTAACCTCAAATTTGGGTATTTCAGTCAACATCATGTTGATCAGTTAGATATGAATGTTTCATCAGTGGAATTGCTGCAGGCAGCATACCCTGGTATGTTTGAGTGACTCATCTAATTTTTTTTCCCCCCTACAGTATTCACTTAATGCAGAGCCATTTATTGTTTTGGATTATTTCAAAAGTAATCCATAAAAGTTTGTATGTTATAATTAATACCTTAGAATATTTGCTATAAATATTTTAAAAGCATGTGACACTTTGCTGAAAATAATTTGTCATATTATTTAAAACATCTTTTGAGGCTATTTGATGGAATATTTTGATTCATGATATACCTTAAGTACTTAAATCTCAAAATTTATGACAATTTTGAAAACAGTTTGTAAATAAAAGTATAAAATAATTTATTTTAAAAATGTTTAAAATATGTTGACAAGGGGGGGGGGGGTAGAGGGCACCTGAATAACAAGCAGTTTACTGGCATTATGAACAATCTTCAACAACGATGTAAATTACTTAGCGAATTCACAGTAGAGTCAATACAATAAATTATTACAATAATTTATTCTCCACCAAATCAATTATGAGAGTTATTAATATTATATACTGTGAGCAGTTTATTTAGGTATTCAATTACAGTGTTGTATGTAATAAAACAAAGAAATGTTTCATTCAAAAGTTACACCTTTTCTATATTAACTAAAAATCTGCTATAAAAATTTCCAATTAAAATTTTTGAAGGTGCCCCATCTCCTATCCTCATTTATTTTTGTAAGATTACGTTTTGCCATTCGGAAGGGAAAATGAGAGGAAATGAAATCAAATTTTGAGATTTTAAAGTAAATTGTTTCTCTTAGTTTTAAATATCCTGGACCACGGTCACCATAGACACAAGGCCATAACATTCTGTTTGTGCTGTTATGCTGTGTGACCAAACGCCCTCTTGTAGTCTACAAATGTTCTCTTCATTTTGAAATTTATTCTTAATCTTCTTCTTTTAAGGCACTGCAACATTCCTTTTTTGACCTGCTCTACCACAACCTTTCATTGCTCTCTGTCCATTAATTTCCTTTAATGGTCCAATTCTTGATTTTGATATTCTTGATAACTTTCAGCACATTATCTCTTCATCTATTTTTGGTCTTCCTTTTTGGTGGTTAAGGGGAAACAGTTGAAGGATTTTCTTCACTGCTCTATCATTGTCCATCCTGCGTAGATGCCCAAACCAGCTGAGTCTCAGTGCCTTCATATAATTTATTGTTTCTTGATTTAATGATTTCATCTATTTCTCTATTACTTCTTATTCTCCAAGCACCATCTTCTAATTTTATTGGGCTGTATATCCTTCGCGCCTCCAGGGAGCTTACATCTAGTAAGTACGTGTTTGGCGAACACAGGACCCCGAGCTGAGACTGGTATTATTTCCACTTGTGCGAGGCTCCTTCCTTTCTCTTTCCTGACCTCCCTTGGTCACCTCTTGTTCTTTTCGATCCCGACGCTATTAGAGCTAGGGTAAACTTCATTTTCCTCTTCTTCTTTTCCCCGCAGGGGGCTCAGTTTCGATTGAGAATGGGTTTGGCGAACCCACGGCCCCGAGCTGGGGACTGGTACTGCGCCACCAGTCCTCAGACACCGTAAGCTTTGGACATGCTTCAGCGACCACCATTAGCGCGATGGTGGAAAGTTGCGTGTTACAAAGGACGAAGATCTTGCCTTCATTGGCCGGGTCGCGAGGAAGAATTAAACCTCTTTTTAAAAAAACCTCAACCTCAAGGTGTGTTACGCGCTGATGAGGTGAATGGGTGTTGAGGATAAACACTCGCTAGCGGACAACCTCTGGGGCACCTGCCGTACCTCAGTTGAGCAAGGCTTAGTGGCGTGATGCGGGGGCTCCACGTCACCGGACATTTATTTCCTCCGAACTTGTGGGACAAAATGACAGATTCTTGGATTTCCCTGCCTTGCGGTGTGAGTGTACCGCAGGGTAAGTACTCCACCCCAGGATCTTCGAAGCGGCCGAGGGTTCACAGCCCTCCCACTTCAGAAAACAATAAGGAAAAGTTAAAGAGCATTCCCTACGAGAATGTTTTTGTCGTTGTGACACGTATAGACGGGACACTTGAAAAAGTATCCCCGTTCTACATTTACAAAGGTTTAGAAGGTCTCATTGGTTCACTGAAGACTATAAAAAGGTTAAGAAACGGTACAATGCTGCTTGAAACTAAATCGAGCAAGCAAGCTTATAAATTACTTGACTGTACTAAGCTTGGCAAGTTTTCTGTAAAGTGCGAACTCCATGCTGCACTTAATCGCAGCAAGGGGGTCGTAAGTTGCAGGGACATAATGGAAATGGCAACTGACGAACTTGTTGCAGAATGGGAGGCTGACCATGTAGTTGAGGTCAGTCAAATCATGAGGAAGGTAAATGGTGTTCCGGAGAAGACCAGTTCCTTCATCGTGACATTTGACTGTCCTAAGCTACCAAAGGATCTGAAGGCTGGATGGCTGAACCTGCCGGTCCGTCCCTTATTCCGAATCCTCTGCGCTGTTTCAAGTGTCAGAGGTTCGGACACACGACAACATCGTGTAAGGGCCGCGATACCTGCGGAAAGGAGGCACACGAAACCGGCGTCTCTTGCCCGGGGCCTGTAAAGTGCATTAATTGCAGACAGCCACCCGGTGTGGAGCAGGGAGTGTGTCGCCTTTCTAGAAGAAAAAAAAGTGAAGGAAATTAATACTACGGAGAAGATCCCGTACGGTGAAGCGCGGAAGAAATACAGGGCTTTACACCCTGTATTTTCTACTAGTTACTCCACCGCAGCCAAGACTCCAAAAGTTATGAAGATTGTATCAGTACAAGCCGATTTCACTGACGTGTCTACGACAACGTCGTGCACATGTCAGCGCAAATGCGGAAAGAAAGATATTTCAGTCGTTCCCGTTAAGCCAAAAACACCAACAGCACGTCCATATACTAAGAAACCGTCAAGCAATACTAAACAACCCACAGTATCAACGAAGACCGAGACAAAGACAAAGCAGGGTTCTAGGGCTAAAGCCCTGAACGTTGCTGAATTTTTGAAAACATCAAAGACAAAAGACGAAAAAACATCAAAATCACGAAGACGTAAAAAGAACGTCTCTATACTCGCTTTCTCCGAGTCAGAATGTACATTGTCCGACGGTGACGCGGAAATGCACATACACGAACCTGATCCCGGAGGTTCCAAAAAGTAATGGCTTCCATACTTCAGTGGAACCTTAATGGCTATAGAACTCAACGTGAAGAGTTACAACTCTTAGCGCGTCGTAATTCGATTTGTATTTTTCTGCAAGAGACACACCTTTTACCAGAACACTCACCCTCTCTGCGAGGATACAGCAGCTTCAGATATGACGACACCACGGGAGATCGAGCAAGAGGAGGAGTTGCCGTGTTTGTTAGAAATACAATCCTCTGCTCTACTGTTCTCCTACAAACCCACATCCAGGCTATAGCAGTCAAGATTCAGAGCGTACCAGCTATGACCGTGTGTTCTATATATCTTCCTCCGACACGAGATTTCTCGGAGACTTCCCTCAAAGATTTAATTCACCAGCTCCCTCGACCATTCCTCTCCTTGGAGATTTCAACGCCCACAGTGTACTGTGAGGCTCGTCGAGCGATTGCCCCAGGGACCGACTGCTGAATTCTCTTTGAGCGAGAAGATTTATGCTTAATGAACACCGGGGAGATTACCTATTTCACATTTGGCACAGGGTCATGCTGCCTATTAATTTGCTCTCCTGAAGTTGCTGATATCTTTCAATGGAGGGTAGAAGATGATCTGCATGGTAACGACCATCATCCTATCTGGTTGTCCTTGCAAGAACGTGCGATTGTTCCCGAATGCGAGCCACGGAAATGGATTCTCAGAAAGGCTAATTTGACACTGTACCGTTCTCTGTCTGTCTTCAGAGAAACAGGTAGTGTCCAAGAGAGGGTCGACCATCTGACCCAGGTGATTCATCACGCCGCTGAAGAATCCATTCCGAAAACATCTAATTTTCCGCGAAGACCTCATGTCCCCTGGTGGAACGACGCATGTCGGTCCGCCATTCGGGCAAGGCGAAGAGCATTGCGGAGATTTAAGGCTAGTCCATCTCCGGAAAACCTCGCCGCATATCGGATTGCTAGAGCGATAGCGCGCAGAACTATCAAATAATCCAGATCCACCTCCTGGAAAGTGTTTCTAAGCACCATTAAGAGAACATCGTCCACTAAAGTATGGGAGTCAATCCGAAAGATATCTGGAAGGTATTCTCGAGTCCCGATATCTGGGCTCAATTATCTGGGTCGGGTTCTCACCAACAACAGAGAAATGGCAACAGCAATGGCTGAATATTTTGCTGACCTAACATCTACAGCAAACTGTGATCCTAATTTCGCGAGAAAACGGGAAGTAGCAGAGAGCACATCTTTTGACTTTCGTTCCTCCAACTGGGAACCCTACAACTCTTCCTTCTCTATGTGGGAACTTGAGTCAGCTCTAGCAACAGTCCACGACACTGCTCCTGGCCCTGATTCAATTCATTATGAAATGCTGAGACAACTCAGTCTGGGGTCGAAAGAATACCTTCTGGATATCTTTAATCTTTCTTGGTCCGAGGGAGTATTCCCTGATTCCTGGAAGGAAGCAACGCTTATCCCTTTACAAAAACCAGGTAAGGACAATACAACCATCAGTAGTTATCAAAGCATTGCCTTGATGAGTTGCGTTGGTAAAACTTTGGAGAGAATTATTAACCAACGTCTCGTCTGGTATCTTGAATGGCATGACTTGCTGAGTCGATCTCAGTGTGGTTTCAGGAAGTTCCATTCAACCCTGGACAACTTACTTCTGGAATCAGCAATTCAAGATGCTTTCGTCCGAAGACATCTCATCGGAATATTCTTTGACATCAAGAAGGCTTACGATACTACTTGGCGTCAGGGCATTTTACAACAACTCTATGCCTGGGGATTTAGAGGATGTCTTCCTCTGATGCTCATGTCCTTTTTGGATCAACGTTCCTTCCGCTGTAGAATTGGAAGAGACACCTCGGATCTCCTTCTTCAAGAGAACTGTGTTCCTCAGGGCTCAGTCTTGAGTGTGACCTTATTTGCAGTGGCCATAAATAGCATAACATCTGCTGTAAAGAATCCTGTTTTACACTCTCTTTTCGTCGATGACTTTGCTATCTTTTGTTCATCACAGAGTGTCACAGGTGCGGAGCGACAAATCCAACTCGTCCTCAATAGATTATACCACTGGTCGAAAACAACTGGTTTCCGTTTCTCTGCTGAGAAAACATGCTGTGTTCTTTTCAGTAGGAGACCAAACCTTCTGGTAGAACCTCACCTCGCCCTGGGGAACAGCGTTCTAAAATTCTATTCTTTTGTAAAATTCTTAGGTCTAATCTTTGATCAGAGACTGAATTGGATTGAACATCTGACAGACCTAAGAGCAAGAACATTAAAGTTTCTGAATTTATTGAAGTGCCTGAGTAGCAGGGAATGGGGCGCTGATCGCTCCTCCTTGCACCATTTTTTATCGAGCATTCATAAGATCTAGGCTCGATTATGGCTGCGTGGTATATAGCTCTGCTCGTGCAAGCTATTTAAAGAAGTTGGATAGTGTCCACCATGCAGGAATTCGACTAGTTATGGGAGCCTACCGCACTAGTCCCATTCCGAGTTTGTATGCCGAGAGCAGCGAATTCCGGCTTTACCTCGGGCGGCAACTCCTCATGCTATGACACTTTTACCCAACAATCTGGTGCACAACGCGGTTTTTCATCCTTCCTCTTCTTCCATCCGTTTCTACAACAGACTGAGAGCAACCAAACCTTTTGGATATCACAGTAAACAAATTATGGGAACCTTGCATATATGCACACCTAATGTCTTACATCAAGGTTTTAGTAAGTCTCCTCCTTGGGCTTTGCACAAGTCGAAGATTATTTTTGATCTTCTGCATAATGACAAGAAGAACACTCCAGCAGTGATGTTGAGGGTATACTTTCATCTAATCCTCGACAAATATCGGGTGCATATCCCTGTGTTTACCAACGGGTCGAAGCAAGCTGATGGTGTCCGTGGTATTTCCCCGTGAGACCTGTGGCTACCGTCTAGGCGACTTGTGCAGTGTTTACACTACTTAGTGCTACGCCATATTGAGTGCATTGCGATCAACAAAGTGCTATGGCGGATCACATTTCGTGGTTTGTTCTGATTCGCTGAGTGCCCTTCAAGCAATCCAGAATATGTATCCAGCTGATAAGCTGAACCAGAACATCCAGGATGTGCTTTTTTTCACTCCAAAGTGATGGAAAGAACATAATGTTTTGCTGGGTTCCCAGACATGTGGGTATCAGAGGAAATGAGAAAGTAGACGTTTCCGCAAAGACGGCATGCCTCAAGAGTCACGTGGATTTCTCCACGATTCCAAAACGAGATCTCCTAAATTCCATCAAGTTAAGGATTCTGAGTGAATGGAACAATGAGTGATTAGCTGTTGAAAGGAATAAGCTTCGACTTATCAAATGTTCTGTTAAGTCATGAAGCAGTTCCTGTAGGCCAGCCCAGCGCGACGAGGTCTTGCTGACCCGCCTGCGCATAGGACATTGTCCTCTCACTCATCTGTATCTCTTACTACTTGATGATGAACCCGTTTGTGAGGAGTGTAGCTGTTCTCTGACAGTGCGTCACCTACTAACTGATTGCAGAAGATACTCAAGTATACGGAGACAAATTGGTTTGGCTGCAGATTTACCAACAATTCTCGGAAATGAAACGGTTAATGTTTATAAACTATTGAATTTTATGAGTAGATTGGGGCTCCTCCCACAAATTCTCGGGAGGATTTAAAATTTGCATTCCTTTTTCCTCTTTCCTGTCTTCTTTTCTTTCATCCTTCGTTTCTGTAATTAGCAAATATAATATTTAGAAATTTTTTCCCCCTTTTTTTCTATAATATAATGTATTAGGTAACTTTTTTTCTTTCATCTTTGTATTTAGATATTTTTTGAGTTCAGGAGGGTTTTTTAGTGGGTATGATCGAGATATTCGGCGAGTCCCACACACGGGGAGGAGTCACTACGGCTCTTTTCTATGGTGCGAAACTGCATTTTTCCCCACCTGCATGGGCTCTAATGACTTTCTTGTTGATGAGCCCTTCAAGCCCCACAAAAAAAAAGTATATCCTTCGCAAAATCTACCTCTCAAATATTATTAGCCTTTGGATGTCATTTGCTGTGAGAGTCCATGTTACATGCATTACTACACAAAACAGAGTTGCCGATAGAGGGTCGCCTTCACTAAGTTGAATGTTAATTTTAAGTTTAGCTCGAGTGTTACTTAGAGTGAGATTTATTATTTTTCTTAGTTTTCCGGGGATTGCATAGTCAGCGGGGGTTTACATGATTTTATCTCTGAGCACGGAATCAAAGGCTTGTGCATAGTCAATAAACATGTTATGCAACTCTATGCCATATTCATAAAATTTGTCTGATCAGAAATATGTTATGAATGGTTGATCTATTCTGGCAAAATCTCGCCTGTCACTTGATGTGTTTTCCACTGGTACATTCAGCATGTTACTCAGTATAATAGTGAAGATTTTGTAGGCTATATTTAGAAGTGTTATGGGTCTATATTTTTTATATTCATACCTGTTGCCCTTTCTTAATAAAGGGAATATAATAGTTTCATTCCATTGTAGTGGGAGTTGCTGAATCCTCCATATTTTAAGAATTAGTTGGTGTAATTTCTTTTTATGATGCTTTCCGCCAATCTTTATTAGCTCTGGGGGAATATTGTCCGAGCCAGCTGCTTTATTTTGCTTTAAATGATTAATTATGCCGGATGTTTCAAAATGAATATCAGGATTTTAAGGCTTTTTAGTATTTATTACATTTAACTCACAATTTTAAATAATATATCAAATGAACGAGCAACTCAAACAGTTTTTCCTACAAGTTTTTAATGTGAGCACCATTTGTCACACAGCACACATCCAATCGATAGGCGAGTTCTTCCCAAACCTTGATCAGTGTCCAGAGTAATTGTTGCAACAACTGCTTCAATCCTGTTTCTTAAGTTGGATAGGTCACTTGGTAGCGGAGGCACAATAACATGATCCTTTATGAATTCAAAGGTAAAAGTGTCAGATTACGTGAACGTGGAGGCCATATGAAACAAGTTCTGTCATCCGACCCCTGGCGGCCAATTCAGCCGTTAGGTACAACGTCATTTAACCAATCACGTACTGAGTTATGACAGAGAGGCGGTGCACCATCTTACTGCCAAATAAAGTTCTCTGGTTCAGCTTCGTCTAATTGAGGAAAGAGCCATAATTGTAGTGTATAAAGATGAGAAACACCAGTTACACTTTACACTTTACCAAAAAAGAAAGGCCCATAAACTTTCTGCTGGGATATGGCACAAAAAACATTCCATTTTGGTAGTCTTGTTGCATCTGTACCACCTTTTGGGATTTTCTGACTCCCAGATGTGCACATTATGAGTGTTCATATTTCCACATAGGTGAAATGTTGATTCATCTCTGAAGACGACGATCCAGAAAATCTTTATAGTCATGCAGCAACATTTCGTTTGCAAAGTTGGCACATAAACCATAGTCTGTAGGCTTAAGAGTTTGTAACAACTGCAAACGATAAGGATGCAGTTGTAAGCCTCTCCTGAAAACTCTCTACACAGACAGAATTGCTAATTCATGACTAACCTTCCAAACTGATTTCTAGAGGCGCTCTCACTTGTTCAACACATTCTTCAGTCACTCTTGGTCATCCCATACTCTTTCCTTTACAAAGACAGCCAGTGTCTTCAAACTTATGATACCATCTACAGATGTTAGTATCACTTGGAAAATTACTAGAACTAAATACAGAACACATGTTGCATTGTAACTACAGATTCAGTCCTTGCAAACTGTAAAACACAAAAAGCTTTCAGTTCACTAGTCACCATCTTGGCTAGTAGCGCTTTCTAACAGAAGACAGAGGACATTATGCTTGTTCATGTGCACGGGTGTACCGAACAAAACTGTTTGAGTTGCTCTTTCATTTGATGTATTATTTATAATTGTAAGTTAAATGTAGTACACACTACAAAGCCCTAAAACCCCAATATTCATTTTGAAACACTCTGTATAACAAAGTTCATAAAATGTTGATTCTTCCACTTCGCCCTCACATGTTGTTGAAATTTGGGATGGAGAAAGAATTATTACAATTTCAGTTAATATGGCACAACATTTATTTCACAATCTTCTTTTCGCAGTAGGTAGTGTTTCCTCTGTTTCTCAAACAGAACTTAATTTATGATCTTTATATAAACACATACTGATAGTATTCAGACTTTGTATTCTACTAGCAGAACTACCCATCGTTGCCAGGGATTTGAAAATAAACTTATAACAATCATTACTGGACATACAAAATTTTAATACAATTCACAAAAAAATATAGAACATTTTTTTTCTTCCCATTGTTTAACAAATATATATAAAATTACATCAACATTCAAAGAAAAATTGGTATACCCAACGGGCTTTTAAAACACCTGACTACAGAACTGAAATTTTTAGTTCATTTTTCCCTGCGTTGTTATATAATATTCTAAATTCATTTGTTAGTTTCCATATTTCTTTACTTTTATACCAAGAAAACCTGCAAAAGTACACAGTTTGCAGTATTGTATGCTAATATGTATGTAATTATGGATTATTTTAAAATTCAAGCACAAGGAAAATTCCCTTTACACAGAAAGCTTTATAAACTAAGTATATCTGAATTCTTTGGTTTTCAATTCAATTTTTGGTTATGTTTTTGAAAAAATGTTTTTCACTGCCTTCACATAATTTTGCTTCTATGATTTGGTCACGTATATTATACTTTCAGTGGTTTGTCCCCCTCATGTGACACAATTGTGAACTCTGTTGACTGTGAAGCTTACTAATGTGTCCGTCAGTCATGCAAGTGAAGATTCATATCTACTGATTAGCAGCCACTTTTAATTGTTCTTCGGCTCTTGTAATTCAGCAATATTAATCATACTTTGTATTTTAATTATAATAACCCTGAAGAAGAGTCCTTGAAATTCCAGATAATTCACTTTTATTAGTATAGATTCATGAATTCATAAATCAATACTGTACAGACAATTACTTAAGAATTGAAATACTTACCCCTAACAGTTTTGCTTTTGAACAAAATCTTGCTGAATTCCTCTAATCTATTTCTTAGTTCTTTTTCCTAGAAGGACGTGAAATCACTTATTTTCAGACCATTTTGGATCCTTTTCATAGCAAAAAATGCTACACTTGCGTGGCATCATTATATGCCAGTATGAATTACTGAATTATGAATTGCTGTATGAATTATAATGTAACCTTGAAATGAATTATAATGTAACCTTGAAATTTTAAGTCAATGTTATGGCCTTGTTTCTAAGGTGGTGGTGTGTAGATGGATGGTCTGGGACATTCTGAATATAAGTGCAATTTAATTTTATTTTCATTAGGAATCACTAGTTTGTAATGATACTCGTGCCATGTAACACTAATAAAATCTCTTCTATTAGAAATACAATTAATTGTATTCTTTATAATAATAAAACAATTTTTGTTAGATACACAATTTATATATTTTTAAATTTGTAACACTTTATTGTAATAATGTTGAAACTCATATCCACTTTCAAAAATCATTTTAGTGAAATCTTAAAATATATTACAAAATGCTTGTCTAATGTAGGTAAGCCAATTGAAGAATATCGCAGACAGTTGGGGAGCTTTGGCATCACTGGTGATCTGGCTCTTCAGACTGTGGGTAGTCTCTCAGGAGGTCAGAAGTCAAGGGTTGCATTTTCAAGAATGTGTATGGGTTCCCCAAACTTTTTGGTGCTTGATGAACCTACGAACCATTTGGACATTGAGACAATTGAGGCACTTGGAAAAGCCATCAATAAGTACACAGTAAGTTTCATTTTAGCTGCCACTGTTCTCATTTCCTTCTCTTTGTATGTTCAATGTATTGAGTCAGTTCAGTTTTAATCTACCTAATGTTGATTCCAATTTAAACTCACTATCTCACTTTTTATTCTTATGTTTTCTTTAATGTAAACCTGATATAGAAAAAGAAGAATAGACATGATACTTGCCCAACTTGAGTTTACAAAATCCTTAACCCACTGGCCGGCTTGTACGGTCTATTGTTGAACATTTAAATGGATATTGGACCAACAATAATAATGTGATATTGGGATCATTCTCTGTCTAGCTGGGTATTGCAGGCATGCATTATTGTATTTAATTATTTGATATTTTAAATTGTATATTCATATTATAATTTTTGTCATGTTATAATTTGTAGAATGCGTAAAAATGTATAGTTATAGGAATGTATAAATGTAAACAAGTGGAAAAGGATGTGGAGTGGGTTTCTAATCTAGATTTTTATTACTAATTACTATTAATAATTTTGTCTATAATTATTTTGTTTGGTGTTATACTTCTGTTTTTAGACTGTCTTTAGTCTCATTCCAAACAAAAAATTTAGAGAAAGACTGTGTATGCTCCTTCGTCGTAAAATACAACACGCCTAGTATTCTAGGGTTAAAAAAAGGGTTTTGTTTTTAAAATGTGTATATTTTTTTAACTAGAGATAAGATAATGTCAGTGATAACAATAAAGGATAGTTGTGTATTTATTTAAAGATGATGTGATATTTAACATTGTGTATTATAGCTTTTCTTATGGTAAAAAATAAACTAGGATTAAAAAAAAAAAATTAGACAGAGCTGATATAAAACGTTTTTATAATGAAGGAAATTAAATAATCTCAGTGAAGTTTTAGAAAACAATTTACATCAATGATAAGTTAATGATTTAATGCAATAATGTGAGTGTGTAGTGAATATATCTTATAACAAATAAATAAACCAGATTTTGTATTTGAATATATTGGAAAGGAAAGATAGCAATACATGGTATGGGTAGAAATATATGAACAAAGTGGAGTTGATGGGAATCCTACATTATTCAGATAAAATATTTCCCTTTCTGGCTGTGCAAGGAATCTAACCCTTGCACTTCTGATATTAGTCAGTTTAGAATGAAGTGTGAATGAATTACTGATGTCTGTGGTAGGTGGAAATAGTTTTCTTTCTGAGAAAAATCATTGTTAGCAATTATGTCCTTTGCTTAGGAGTTGAATAATTAATTTTACCCAACAGAGAAATCCATATCTTAGGTTGGATATGAATACAGTGGAATTCCATGTAACAGACTTGTTTTGAGTGCTTGTCAGCATATTTAAAATATCCATTTCATTCATTTGTACATTCATCCATTACAATTTTGATATGGAATTAGTGTTTATCCTATAGACTTGAAGAGGTGGTTAGAGTATTTTTTAGTCTTGTACTTGTTAAAATAATCTGTAGATGATTGTATCAGTCTGCTTTTCTGTTGATACTGTAAAAAGAAATTGGGAATCGGCATGTTTAAGAGGGTACATTGCTGAGCATTTATCTAGTCAAATGGGTTTCAAATCCCATTCAGTCCATGAGAGATTTTTGACCGAGCCTTAATTGTGGTCACATCTCCTTGTGCTGGTGCCAAGAAACAGTGTAAGTTCTACAGTGAACACCATAGGTGTTCTGTGGAGACGTGTGGTACAGTGTGACCTTTTTAAAAGCTATTATGAAAGAACTGAAGGATAGAAATTTTAAATCATAAATCTCAAGTTCATTTGATGTGTAAACCTTCTATTGACTGATCAATTAAGCCCAAATTATTATTATTATTAAACTTTTAAAGATAAAGATAGTCTTAATATTGTATCATTGACTTATTGCATCAAAATCCGATGTTAATCAGTGTACAATTAATTGTCAAATTGCTGCTTTATAATTGCTGAGTTGAATTGCAAGAAATAAGTACAAATACCAGGAATAAAATAAAAATTACAAGAAGAAGAAACAGTACTAAACAATTTAAACTTGTATCCATTATGAAATTAACTTCTTATATCTTTTCTGTTTTTTTTTAGGGTGGTGTGGTGCTTGTTTCTCATGATGAACGCCTTATTCGAATGGTTTGTCGAGAACTTTGGGTTTGTGGTTCTGGTAGCGTTCGTAGTGTAGAAGGTGGCTTTGATGAATATAGGCGGATTGTTGAACGAGAATTGGAAGTGCAAGTAAAGTGAGGATGCAATTCTTCCTGCAAATTCCATAGAAGTCATCAAATGTGTCTGCTGCTAATGAAACAGAGACAGGCTGTTGACAATCTTTCTTGGAATTGCTAATATATTTATAAACATGTACAATAAAGATTTTCATGGATAAACATTTATTTTTTATAACTTTTTCTTCAATTGACTATGATTTTTAGCTATATTATTCTTTCTTTCTTTTCGAATGATTGATATAGTCCTAGTATTATTTCAAATTTTGTAAACTTTATAGTGACATTTTTTTGGAACTCATTTTTATTTTTTAAATTGAATATATAAATAAAAAGAACAGAAATAGGTTAAAATGAAAAGTACAGGTTGGAATTATTGAGAATTCTATATTTTTAATACTGCTTTTCCTTTTGTAACATAGAACATAATAAAAGTATCCAGGAACATTTATAATAGAATAAACCAGCTTTGATGTGTAGGAAATAACTTACTACTAGTGTCTTCATATACAATGAGGAATATCTGTAAATTTTTGAGCTAGAATGGCTATGTACCTATTAAACCAAGTTTCACTTGTTACAGTTGAAGTATTTACAATAAAATCAATGTTGGATTTAGTGTGCTTCTCATTCTTCTGGAGGTAATTTCTGTCAAATGAATCCTTAGAAGGAAGAAGGGAAAAGGTCTCAGTTATTGCACTTCTCATGTATCATGGTGAAAAGTTGTATTTATTGTATGCAACATCGATTTGATAGCTATTTTAACACATGATTTTGGTGTTCATTTTTAGTGTTTACATTTCCCTAAAATGAGAGAGAAAATGATAAAATTTGCTGAATTGTGTAAATGTTTGAAATATTAAGGATACTTGCATCAACTCAAGTATGTTCCCCCCAGGGGGCTTACATCTAGTAAGTACGTGTTTGGCAAACACAGGCCCCTGAGCTGAGTCCGGCATTACTTCCACTTACTTGTGCAAAGCTCCTTCCTTTCTCTTTCCTGACCTTCCTTGGTCACCTCTTGTTCTTTTGGATCCCGGCACTATTAGGGCTAGGGTATATTTCATTTTCCTCATTTTTTGTAATGTTTTGATACATTGTAATTCAGGACGGTTTATAGTGGGTATGGCTGAGTCATTCAGCGAGTCCCACATACAGGGAGAGTCATGCTGACTCTCCTTAATGCGTAACTGCATTTTCCCTACCTGTACAGAATTTTAGGGCTCTAATGACCTCTATGTCGGCGAGCCGTAAAGCCCCACAAAAAAAAGTAAATCAAGTATGTTATTTTTATTGAAAGCACAAGTATTTATTTCAAGTGTTTTTTTTATTCTTCTTAGATAGTTACCTCATTGTTATTTTGATTATTGACTACCCTATTTCTTTTGATCCAAGATTGTTGGATTTTTAGAACAAAACTTCTGTAACTCATTCTACTATTAACGTCCATTAAATATTAAATAAATAAAAAATAATGACCTTTTATAGACAATTAAGATATATATTGTGCCTTTTAATGTTTCGATTTGTGGTTTGAAATATTGTCAGGTGATAACAAACCCAAACGTGTATTTTGAAAAGCACAATATATATTTCTCAATTGCCTGTAAGGTTGTAAGTTGTTTAACTTCTGAAAGTATGGATAAGAATATTTGTTTCGTCAGTTGCTCTCAGTTTTGTTCATGAAAAATGTTATTACGAATATTATTATTATTAGTGCTAAATTCTCAGCTCTAGGCTGGATAAAGAGAGGTTGTGACACATTCTCAAATTTTCCTACTTTTATAAAAATAATTATATTACAAAATGTACCAAAGAATACTGCACATTTCCCATTTTCATTGGTTTTTAAGGAAGGTTCAATTTCTAGACTTTGGAAAATATCAATTGAAGTTATTTCTACTCTTCAGTCCTCTGCATGTTTTTGACTTCTTTCAGTTTGTAATATTCTATTACATTCTGCACTGTCTTAGTGATTATGCCAGTGTTAGGTATCGCAACATCTGCTATGAAAGCAACTCTTTTCATCCTGTGAACCATGAAATGTGGTCTAAAGGAGAACTGTACAATAAAGAGTTATCACCTGTATTTCCCTTTCTGTTGATTTTCAGGCATCAAACCTAGATTTTGTAAATTAGCAGAAATTGCTCAAAGGGATCCTAACATAATGGCAATTATCCTAGTTTTAAACCCCAACATTCTACTAATTTTGATTGCCATATCTTCCTGTTTCAGTAACTTTTCTACATCATTCTGTGCCAAATTTTATTTGTGGGCACTGCTACACCAACTAACAGGCAGGTAGGCAAGCTCTTTATTCAGTTGAATAACAACAATGTCAGGATTATTGGCAAGGATGCATCTGTCAATATGAATTTGCTGATTTAACACTATAAATAATAATGTAATTTCCTGTGTGGTTACTTCCTTTCGACTAGTGTTTGAACCATATTTCTCAGACTGGCAAACAAATTTTTGCAAGCCTTTCTATGAATGTAATTACACGTAGTCATGTCTCACTTTGCAAGATCAGGACAACCAGAAACTCGTCAATTGTTTCAGCATAACCTGCTTCTGTCATCAATAATAGTTTTCACTTGTCTTAGAACTAGAGATTGTGCTGCAATGATTAGTGCCTCTGTTTCTGATTTCATGTGTCATGATGTCTCAACTGTCCACAAATGTTTCCAATATCTTTATTGAGTTCATTTTTCTTCAGGTACTGCCCCCATAGCTTCCTATCACTAATTCTTTCTGAGGGTTTATTTGAAAGAATTTTTCATATCAGATGTAACCATTTCTTCTTCTGTATTCAGTTTTGCTGCAGATGACAATGCATACTAATTTCAGCAGATTTGATTATTCATCCAGTTCAGAGTTGGGAATGACAAATAAAAAATTATCATTTAAAATTACCGTTAACCATGGAGTCTGGGCATCCCTAGTTGGAGCACGAGTTAAGGCTCCCTGTCTCACACCCATTATTGTTTTGTTGTCTTACACCCACAAATAGTTACCAAAGGTCAAATAACAAAAATAATGCATTTTTTACTTATGTGGATGTTTTTTTTAATACATTAGTTAGGTCAACATTAAATGTATGTCATATAAATGCTTATAACATATTGAATAAATAAATAAAACTAAGCTAAATCAAGTACTTAACAGTATAATAATATCAAAACAAAAGTTAATAGTACGTTTTAGAAGATAATCAACTTCTATACAACTTCGTATTCCTTGCAGAAACACTAAGCATGACTGGAAAATGATCTTCTCTAGCTTCCTCTTCATGCTCTTTTTCAGTTTATTCATGAAATTCATCAAAATGACCTCATCATTACCAGAGTAATAAAGTAAACCATCAGCCACACTGCTTGCAAAACATCTATTTGAAGGTTCCCTAATTATTTGTTTGTATTCTTGTTCCCATAGGAGTGTCAACATAACATTCAAACTAATAAAAACACTAACCATAGTTTCTAATATTTAAATTAACACAAATACTATTCACACTGTCTAACACAATAACTAAGCAATTTTAAAAACAAAGTAATAATAATTACACCAGTGGCAGGGATGCCTTACAGACCCAAACTGCTATTTCTATTAGCATGGAAACGTGGTTCTCGTGACTAAATATGGATGTTGCTAGGGGAGGGAGGGAAAGACAGCTGCATGAAGCCATGCATTTTTAAGTCACTCCTATCAACCGGACGTCAATAAAAATTTGTTCCTTGGATCTGTGAGATTAGGCTAAAAATATCATTAAATTTAATTTAATCAATGTTATTATGATACTTGACGAAATCACATTTATTCAATAACATTTAATTAATGATAAAAAATATTATTTGTTATAAAATGTTCTGTTTGAAATGTGTTAATTTCTTTTTAACTTTTTCTTTCAGGCAGTTTTCAACTATTAACTTATAACTTAATCAAAAGTTATTAATTATAATTTGTTTTTAAATTATTAACTTTTCTCTACTTTTTTCATTAGCTTTCCCAAGTGTGCTCTAATCTCTCTGGATTTGTAGTGTTTGCATCATACATTCATAATTTTTATTTTCTTAAACATACCTTGTATTATAAAAAGCATAGATTTATCTCCTTCCTCTTTGTAGTGTATGTAGGTACTGTCTACAAATGATTTAGGGTTCATCTTGCTTGTTTTCTGATCTAGAATCCTTATTTTTCCTCTAGTCAACCATTTGCCAATAATACTGCCAAGTTTCCCAAGGAATATTTTTTCTATTGTTCTGTTCCTAAAATCATTCTGAGCCTTTAAGATATAAAAGGTCTGTCTGGTAAGTAAGGCAAATGTTTTCTTCCTGCGCTTATAATAGTCGCAGCGCGTTCGAATTGGTTGGGTTAGGTGGAGGAACACATCGACTATCCTGCGCTGCCAAGGTCAGTGTGCTCTGAGCTCTCTGAGCGTCCGGATCATTGTTTTAGTGTATTCCGGTTTACTACCTGTTACGACGTGCGATAGAGGACTCGCGCGAACAACGGTACGCAATCAAATTTTGTGCCAAAAATATTGCTGACACCTACGCAATGATTGAGGAAGCTTACGGGGACGCAGCTCTTTCGTATTCTCGAGTTTCGAGGTGGTTGGAGATGTTTTAAGGACGGGCGGGAAAAGTTAACCGATGAACCCCGCTCTGGACATCTTTCATCAACCAAAAGTGACCCGTGTGCGAAATTTGTTGGAAACGGATCGTCGATTGAGTGTGGAAACTTGAAACCTTCAGAAAACTACGCTGATGTGCTGGAGAGATTGAGAAAAATGGTCATCCACACGAGAAGGGAGATCGCCGCCATCTGGACGCTCCACCAAGGCAAAGCTCCCATCCACACAGCTCTTTGCATTTGGGTGTTCCTGGCCAAGAATAACTTTGCAACACTGACGCAGCACCCGTACAGCCCGCACCTTGCCCCGGTTGACATTTTTTGTTCCTCTGGATCACAAGCACCTGAAGAAAACTGATTTTGGGACGATTGAAAAGATTCAAACCACTGTGAAAAGACCCTTGACGAGGTTCTCGAAGACGCCTTCCAGGACGCGTACCGTGCATGCCAGAGTCGCTGGAAATAGTGTGTAGATACCCCAGGGAACTATTTTCAAGATTTTTAAAAGTTTGTACCTTCATCTTGCATAAATTTGTCTAAATATATATTTGCTTTACTTACCGGACATACATTTTACTTTAGAATTTTAACTTTAAGATTTTCATCACATTCTATTTTCTTCAATCCCTAAATTTTTGTAGCTTCCCTGTTGTTCTATTTCATTGATGTTTATTTCCTTCTAAATTTCCAAACATTCTGTTTTTTCTAACTACTTTTGCATATTTCTCTCTTCTAAATTTCGTCCCGAGATCATCTCTGTGTCCTTCACTATTTTAATAATTTTATGTAGTTCATCTTCATTTTTGAGAAAGATCAACCATGGAGGTGTTTTTTTTTGGTGGTTGAAATCCCGCATGTTCTTGTGATAGAGTTCTAGAAGGGAAATCAGCACGTGCACTTGCGTCATCTCATACAACAAGAGAAAAGGAGAATATCTCGTTTTATGTGTACAAGTTGAGTGTCTTGATATTCCTTATAGTAATGAGAGAAGAAACATGTGCACTACATGGAACCTCTGCACAATTTCCTTTAACACACATAATGATATAAAATTGTCTCGATGTCTGTGTTGATGGACAACAGTAACAATGTAAGTGTTGTGTAGTATACCTAAATACACAACAGCATAATTTACACAAATTATAATTCACACAAGATAAAATATTAAATTTGTGAGATCTAAGGGTTGTTAATTTTGATAACATCTGTAACTTTACAAAAGAAAATTTTGTTGATACTACTTAAAATTTTGTTTTCCTCCCGAATAAACAATTTTGAAGACTTGACATAAATTTCTACATATTAGTCAAAATTATATAGAATCATAGTGCTGTTTTTACAATCTTCCAAACCCAAAATGACAATTTTCTGTCGTCAACGCTTTGACAAACTACAGGCTTTGAGGTCAAACAATGTACAATACCATAATCTTTCATGTTCCCAGAATGTTCATAACTTTTCAAAGCTTTTTCATTTACAAATATTGTATGCAAATCATTATCGTCACCGCAGAATTCATCTTTCGGGTCGTCAGCTCTTAGTAATCTGCAGATTCAACTTATATCAACCGTGTCCAGAGAGGATAGAATTTACCTTCATGATTTCACCGCGGTTCAATGTTAGGTGGTATCATTCACGGGTGGTTCATCATCTTTAGTATCTCCATCCCATCTTTCATGACATTCTGTTAAGAGAGTAATTCGGGTCCGACCGCTTCGTGATAGAACAAAATCAGCGAGCCTCACCATTTCATGGACAGCTTTCCGTTTCTTCATAGGTACGTGGGAGGCAACAAGCCAGTACCACCAAAGCGGTGTCGGAGACCACACTACGCCAACACTAACCCATAGATTTAAATATAAATTGACTCAACCTTCTTTGCTGTAGGTTGTCCGTGGTAACATGAGACAAAATACTGAGAGGTTTCGCCCTCTCGCTCGCACACCCTTTATTAAAACCAGTGTGGTTTCAGGAAGTTCCATTCCACCCTGGACAACTTACTTCTCCTGGAATCAGCAATTCAAGATGCTTTCGTCCGAAGACAACATCTCATCGGAATATTCTTTGACATCGAGAAGGCTTACGATACTACTTGGCGTCATGGCATTTTACAACAACTCTATGCCTGGGGATTTAGANTTTTCAGTCTCATGGATTGGTTCTCTAATTCGTCGCCCAAAAATGGAGCAACTTCCTCTTGAGTTTGTAATATCTCACCACATGGTAGATCTGCTGTTGAAGTCATTACAAATATAAATTTCTTCTTAAAATTTTGATATTTGTTTTAAAGCTGTACCCAATAACGTCTATTTCATTTCTCTCTATGAATTTATCATTTCCATCGTTCCCAACATTCCTCTTTGTAGATTCTTTTGTAATATTTTAATTTTCATATTGTTTGGGAGCGTGTTATGCCTATAATTCTTTTATATTCTTCGCATAGTGTACTTGTGACACTGGTTGTGCGGCGTGTTTTTCGTCTTACAATTTATGAAAGTTGGATTTGTCTTCTCTTCTGTACATTCTTGATACGTCCGATTACTCCGCAGTAACCGCAGAACTTTATCCTTACAAAATTTTGCCAAATGTCCGAAACGTTAACAATGTTGGCACTGTAGGGGGCTATATAGTCCTGTAATCTATACGACCTGTACCAACCGAAAACTTTGCTTTTTTCTATGATCTTCTGATACAGTTTCCCTTTTATCTCGACTACCCAATGCTTTACCCACCACTCCGTTTTGCCGATCTTTTTTATAATACTTCATCTTGTACCCCACCATTTTGTTTCTTAATTCTTTCTACCAAAACACCATCCTGTTCTACGTTGAATATTATTTTTGGTAGTACATGCCGGCCCTCTTCTGTTTGTTATAGTTTCCTTAATTTTCCCTTTTATATCTCCTCATTTCTCCCTCTTCTACACAGATTATCACTTTGTCTCTAGTTAGCTTCAATATTTATCTCATTCCCTTTTGTATAATATTCTCTTTGTATTATCCCTTTTTCCAACTTAAATTTGGTCTCGTTCCTTCCTTCGCACCACCTGGGCGTATGTCCTCCCTCCTTCATTTTCTTGTACGTTTGTTCCCGAACGTCGTTCACCAACTTTGTCACCATGTCTTTCATCGTATGTGTGACTTGTGTCATATCCCGAACCTGCTTTTCAACAATATCCTGTTTCCCGCTCAAACTTTCTAAGTATCGTTCTGGCATTCCCAATTTCTCTAACTTTCGTGTAATTTTACATTCAAATTATGTTTTGACTCTATTAATCTTTTCTACTAACATTCCAACCATCGTCTATGGTTCGTTCTTCCAGTGCTTCGATAGATTTTTGTTGCATCAGTTCTAGTTTGCCCTCATTTAATCATTCCCCGTAATTCAGTATCTTGTTCTTTGCCCCTACTAAATTTGTAGTGTCTTGTAATTGTGTCCTTAGTGTTTCTATTTCCTTTCTTGAGTTTTCAGTGTCTCCATAATTCCTTGACGCCATCTTTGAGTATCTTGGTATTTTCCTGAAGGTCTTATAAAATTTTCATCCTCGAACGTCATCAACAACTGTTCATAAACATCTTTTACTGTTCTTTTTACTCCTGACCCTACCTTATACCTACCTTTATTCAACTTCACACATCTGTGACTTTATCATTGGACATTGGTTATCATATTTATATTGTTATTTAACTTATCTTTTAATATATACAGATGACCGCATAATGTTCATTAGTTTAGATTATTTAAACTACCTTATTAGTTTCGTTTGTTAATTTTCCATACTCCCGTGTTATTTGGTTGTATTTTGATGGAATACTAACTTAGATTGCATCACTGTTTTCTCTGACTATAGTAGCATGTAAGGGCTCTAATTACCTTTGATGTTGACGAGCCCTAAAGCCCCACAAAAAAAAAGTAGCATGTATGTTCATGAACAATTTTTCACCTTTTGTTTTTGATCGGCTATTTTCCTATAAAATTTTAGTTATTATTATTTCTTGTTGTTTCTGGGTTGTAGTTTCTTCAGAGATCTTACCAAGACCCATACCGTTTACCCCAAGTCAGTTTTGTCCCAAGTCTTTTATGTTAAATGAACATATATTTTCGGGTGTGCCCATAGATTTTAGTAGTTATTTAGTTCTTATTCAATTGTCACCTAAGTTTGTTATTACACGTATTTTCAAAAATTTCTATTTATTATTATTTCTTGTTGTATTACCTCCTTTATTTGTATTACCTCCTTTGGTCTTATCAAGTGAAATGTCGTTGATCCCGTGTCAATCGAAGCCTTGGTTCCAAAGTTATGACAATTTTTTGAAATTGCACGTTTCCCTTACACGTGTGTATGGCGTATATCTTGGGTCCTTTTTTGCCGATGTACTTCAAAATTTATATAAGGCCTTTGGTACCTCTCTAATATCTTCAAATATAATTTGGTACCCGACCCCCTTTCCTTTTCTAAATTCTCCCTATCCCAGGTATAAAGTTCAGTGTTCCGTCGATCTGAGCGCTAGTATCCTCCCTTGTTATTGGAACGGTCTGGTCTATAGTCATAAGCTGTTTAGATCTTGCGTTATGACCCAAATACAACAACACAGTATCTTTTACTCCATTATATGTGGTAAATAATGCAAATGGCGTTCTTGTTATTTACTACACCCGATGTGTTTTTAAGTTTCTACAAGGCTCTGCCAGAATGTATTTTTGATGTACGCTACGCTGCTGCAACTACAGTTCTCAAGCTACATTCAATTACAATTTTGGCGAGCTCCGCCCACTGGTTACCTTACAATTCGTATAGTTGTGTTTCCTTACCAAACGAATGTTTACAACATTTTTGAAAATTAATATCTCCTACGGGAATGCGTCAGTCCTTCTGAAATTGGAAACATTTCTTCGTAGCAATATTTTTCTCCCTTAAGTTGAATTTCGTCACTCAGTCCATTTTACCCCCGTTTCTATGTACTCAACACGTAATCACATCCACCATTCATGTAACGACCCAAGTTTCGCTCATAGTTCCCGCCCTATGGGCAGGATTGTGAAATTTTACAAACCTATCCTAATTTGAGTTCTCTTTCAGATAATTCCACACTCATTTAACATACCACTTGATATATCCACTTTTACGGAGCTCGTTCGAGTGCGTCTCAATCGACGAGATTATGTATCCAATGAGTAATGGTATCGGCATATCCGCTTAGACTAATTAGTTTAGGGAGGTCAATCGACATGTGAAGGGTAAGTAATGCTACACGTTTTTTTCTCGGCCAATTTTGGTTCAAGAAAATTGGAATTTTGTTCGGAACATCCTTAAACATTCTCACGTCTGATTTATTTCCGTCAACTCCCGGTAGACGTCAGTGCTATAACCAGCCTTGAAAATCGCGTCAGCAATACATTGCAACCAAAGAGCGGTTATAGATTTTTCCTTTGGCGGACAACCGGACCATCACAAATATTCACAGGCGTTTATAGAATGTTTAAGGACACGGTGAGTCATTGGGTAAAGTGGCTTTAGTCAACATAAGGAGAAGGAAATGTCTGATCTCCCACACGCAGGCCGGCCGCACTCAGCTGTGACGTCTGCAAAGTTGGATCGTGCGGACACTCGTGTTCGAGGTGATCGACGAATAAGAAACAACTCGATGCTCATTTTGACATCTGTTGGTAGTGCTGACACACTTGTCCACCAGTTAGCGTATTCAAAGGTTTGCACCCGCAGAGTTCCTCGAAGCCTATCTAGAGCGTGGCTCTTGGAAATTGAAGGAACGATTCCAGCGTGTTCGTGGTCACAAAAATGCGAACGCAATTCTCATCTACAACGCAAGGTCACACAAACGTCAGCGCACCCGACAGATCACAAAATTTCGGTGGACTGTACTTCCTCATCCATTCTTAAGCATTCATCCATTCCCACTGAAGGATGGACTCCGCGGGAAGCGCTGCAGCAATGATGGGGAAGTTATTGATACAACAATAGCGTGGCTGAGGCACTAGTACAGTGGTATAATGACGGTGTACAGGTGGTTGAAGGCCAAATAATTGAACGCGAAAAACGTTGAAAAGTAGTGTTTCATAACCAAAGACTTGGGAAATAATATGGAGTATTTAAATCCTGAATAAAACAATTCTTTGAGAAATAAGTACTGTATTACTTATTGAACTCACATGGAGCACATCCACGTGGATAGGTAAGGTATTTGTGCGAAACAGTCCATAGTGAGGGAAATCGAGATCCACTCAAGTCGATGTGCGACAAAGATAGATTCCCAAGCCTAGTTTTAATCGGGCAACCGGTACATAAGATTACTGGGTCATGATAGAAGTTCTGCTCACAAGCGCAGATGCTCGAAACCTGAGAGGAAGCAGCTGCTCAGCGCCTTTTCGGACTGTACTCGTCAACTCCGGTGGGGAAGTGTTGTGGGAGACTACGTTCCTCACTGTTGTATTTCCCTTCCGCGCTTCTTGCTTATTGGAACAAACAATATTTACTCTGCGTAAGATCAGATTCTACCTCTTCCAATTTATAATAGGACCGTGTTTAAAATACCTTCAATAAACATTCGGCATACATAGTAGCAATCATTGCTAAAACTATTCGGGATTTCACCTATGCCCAGAGATTTCTCAGTTTTAATTTTCGACAGTGCCTACTTCTTGATTGAACACATACTACGTATTCTGGTTGTGCACGTAACCGAATTTCTCACGTGGGAAAGGGTTCATGGGTTATAGGAGGGTCATCTTTTAAGTAAGAACCATTTTATTACAACGTAAGAGAAACTTTATTTATGAACATAACTTTTACTAGAAATAAAAATATTAACATAGCTTTTTTTAACTTTTCAACAGTCACCATTAATATCTAAACATTTGTTAAGTCGTGTTTTTGAATACATTATCAAGGAACTCTGCCGCCTATCAATTTAACCAGTCAATAACAGTCTCATTCAACACGTAATCATTCTCTAAGCGCATTCCACTCAGGAATTCCTTAAGTTTTGAAAAAATATGAAAGTTTGATGGTGCTAAATCAGGGATGAAGCTCGTCAATAGTGAATCACCTGTTTTGGCGAACACTTTCCTCATCAAACCTTTGTGTCAACTCTTCATTCATGACAGTAGGATCATTCTTCATCATGAACATTTTTCCTTCATGATAAAGCTTACGGATAATGCGATCATTCATTACACCTCCCCTATAAACTTCAAGTTACCGGTGAATGTCAGAAGGACGAACTTTTCTTACGTTTAAAAAAACGTTATGGACCACCTTCACAACCGGCGGGATCCATTATTGACATGACAAACAAAGCAATATTACGTAACAATTAACTCAAGCAGAGACACGAAACGTAGTGTTGGAATAGTAGGTGGCTGACCGAGTGGCCAAACTGGAACAGACGTCACGTGACGAACAAGGCAGATGCGATGCTCAAACGGGTCTTAAAAAATTACTCTCGTAGTACTCATCCAATCAGGACCGCCTAGTCATTTGAACCATAAATAGAACGATCCAAATTGTATGATATACAGATAAATGCATACGAAGAAGAAAAGATGCGAACGGGCAGTACATTAAATTGATGAAGCAGGAAAAGGAAATGAATGGGTCAGAAATAAATATCAGCCACGATGCATACACAAAGTGTCCGTAAGTATGTTTAAATGGAAACATGTTTAAATGGTCGTTTAATCGTTCAAATACTTACAGAGGGGACAAAAGATAATGAAATAGCTGAGAACAAAAGGAGAGAGTTTCTCGCAAATCAATCGCTCTTCTCACTGCTGACTTATTTTAAGAAACAAACTCCTTTGAAAGGAGAAAAATTAAGGTCTACAAAACACTGAACAGAACAGTACTAAGGTATGGGTGCGAGATCTGGGTTTTTAGAGAAAATTTGAAAGAAAAGTTATTGGTGTTTGGTTGAAAGATCTTAAGTAGGTATTCGGATCCTTAGAAGAAGAAATATGATGGATTACATGAAACAAATTAAAGGACATGTTCAAAGAACATATTGTAGCTGAGTACATGACATTCCAAAGATAAAGATGGGCTGGAAATGTCTGATGGTAGAGTGTCAAACTAAATATTCGCAGAAAGAATATATAAAAAGACAAAGAGGAAAACTAACAGATTGGAGAACGCAGTTCGAAAGGATTGTAGGATACAGGCAGAATATTGACCATTTTGGAGGCGACAAATAGAGGCGGCCACGGCTCGCACTGATCTGTAGCGCCGGAAAGAATAATAATTACCCTTCGAGCTTAGTTTCTTCATTATCGTTTTAAATGCGATACCTTACGGGTCATTTTCAACAACCTCGAGCAGATGTTCCCAACGTCGAGACTTCATTTCTCGTTGGAGACGCGTACTAGAAACTCTACGGATGGCTCAGAGCCGCTCGACCTTTTTAGTTCGTGCAGTTTGCCTTCTGTATTGAGACCGTGGATTGAATTAACTAATAACTAAAAACACGTTCTCAAAATTTAACAAAGAATAACTATTTAGAAATCGTAGCTATCAGAAGGGAACTCAGAGGGTGGTCTGGAGCAAGCAAGGCAAAGTATTGTCGGCAGAACCTCACAGGCTCTATAGAAATATAAGAATACAAAAATAAAACATAAAACCCATTATTTGCAAAGATTCAAAGAAGCAGCGCCGAAACCACATGCCGAGGGACAGACAAGTTTGAACATGCAAAATTAGAAAAAGGACTCTTTAGAAATACCTCAAAATTCATTTTAACAGAAAGACTTCAGAAAGAGCGGATATAAGGGAATATTATTTTCCCAAGGCAATATGGAGTTGAACATTTGACGAGAGCGAAAAGGTCGAGGCGGTAGAAGATGTCAAAGAAGGGTCTAGTAGTCTAGGTACTCGCGTCGAAAAAAGGCAAAGAAGTAGGTAGCCGCACATGTCTCTGGGGATGTTAGTTGGCAAAGGACGGAGGGTTTCGAAACAGAAAATTTTAGGGATGTTCTCACCGAAAATACGCAAATGCTAAATTCAAAAGAAGTAATAAAAATTTAAGGTCAAAAAGGATGCCGACATTCGAAACATGTTTCAACTGGGTGACCAGCTCTAGAACGTCGTAAAATCATAAAACTGGGGATCTGAGGATCTTGCCGCAGACACAGCTGCGCAGAAAAAATATCACAAAGGATATTGTTTGTAAGGAACAAAATGGCCGATTGATCTTCGTTTCTAGCTACCGAAGTGTGGAAAGAAAGAAAAACTGAAACCAATCGAAAGTCACCAAGGGCGGAGCCAAGTGTAACTAGTGGTTAAATGAAATAGCAACTAAATTCTTTTTCGGGAATATCCAATGAAATTGTAGAGGGGAGAAAACCAACAGGCGTACGTTGGAGGGAAGAAATCGTAGGAAGGAGAACATCACGTGACGATATTTTTTTATAAAAAGAGCAGACACTAGAAAATTTAAGCAGACGGTAGAAAGTTGTGGTCAGACAGTGATAATTTTATCAGACTGTGAAAATGTATTTTCGTTAAAGTAGTTACAACACCAGTATTGTATAAGTGCGTCAAAATTCATTAAAAACTTCGGAGAATTAAGGAACAAACAGTGTCGACGATCAATATTAGTTAATGAAACAGAACGTACAAAGTGCTAACATTAATTGTGACTAATTAGCACGTGACAGTAAAAGAATACGCGAAGTTTGCCTTACGAGCAGTTCGAAGTCTTGTGCTACAAGAGAACAGCAAATATCTCGTACCGCTATAAAA
>NNCF01125932.1:627806-686452 GCA_002313205.1 Laupala kohalensis
TTTTTGAATCCGCCTCTGCCTTAGGGCCCTTGATCGGAATTGATGGGATGGTCCCTTGCTTGCTTCCGGAGAGTAAATTAGTTTTTTTTCCCTCCACGTGGTCATACGCAGTTTGTACTGTTTTTTGACAATAAATAAATTTATTGAAAGTGGTAAGTGCTTACAGAACAAATGAACCCTTCCTAAGAAGACGTTGGTGAGTAATCAAAACAAATGTTTAAAAAAGAAAGATCATTTATGTAGCGCAGTAGGCGAAGCAATGTGTAGAGTTTAAATCATTAACCAGTGTCCGAGTGTGTAGATAAACCTTTAATTATAATAGTTAATAAAGTATATTTGTTGTCATTTGAACGCCACATTGCAGTGTTTTTATTGTGAGTTGTTCCAATGGGAGTGAGTATTCCGTTCTCAGCCCTGTGATTCATTAAATTTAATTTATTTCATTCCAAATTTTTTGAGATTTTTCTGAATTATCAATAATTAATCAACTAACTAGTATTAATAATTAAGACACTATAGAAGTCTCAGTATTCAATAAAGATATAGTGGCCAAATATATATATATTTTTTCTACTTTTCAGACTGCTGACGAATATGGATACAGCTAGTGAATGTTTCGTGTATAAGCCCACTAACAAAGGAGCAAACAATCTTAACTTCGAAAATTGGGAGGAATAGTAAAATTGTTGAGTATGTATTTTAAATGTAATAGCTTAAAATGTACATTGTTTTCATTAACATGAAAGTGAAAAACTTTCCACCTTTTAAACCGAGGTAAAATTTTATTTTTACTCTCTTCCTTTCGACCGCTATGTTTGTTTTCGCCAGGTTAACGTACATTAAATTAATGAATTATCTAGATAACAAAACAAACAAATAAACTAATTACACATTAAAAACTATAGGGAAATATGTTTTCTTACAGAAGAGACAGGATGAGGAAGCAGACGGTTTATGAGAGGCCATTCCATTAATATTGGCAAACTTATACTGTGACAGACTTTAACTATCATATGTCTAAAGGTGAATTACGCACCTCTACCAGGTTAATTAATTTCAATAAAACCATAAAAAATATAATTAATTTAATTACTCTTTTGCCGCAAGTCTACTCTCATCTCAGGGTATATTATATTTGACCATGGATTCGGGCATAAGTAAGCCCCACATACAAAGTTCCTTATTAATTAGGAAACGCTCATGAAATAAAATTTTGACTTAATTAATATTATAATTAAACATTCACGCCATGCACCCACACAAAGCATAACCCCCCAAAATTCACATGTTACATACAATGAGATCATTTCTACTTCTCTTACACAAAGATAGTCTTTACCAATAACTTAATAAAACAGAGTGAATTTAATTTTATTAATCTATACATTTTGACGGACGCTCATCATTATGAAGGTCTTGGTAAAATTTATATAATAGAACAAATGTCCTGAGTGTAGGCCGTTGCATTCTTTTATTTCGCAGCACTTTATTTTTCTAAGAGTTGGCGCGGCCACTTGAAAATGTTCACCAACTGGAAAGCCCCAGTTTAAGCGGATTACCTTCGTGATGAGATGGTCATATCATTCTAAAGGCTCCTGGCAGATGAGACCCTCGTTGGAGTCCAGCGGGTTGAAGTGCGCCCCTTGTTCAGCACTAGTAACAGCCTTCATCAGCGATCTGCGTCAATGGGCGATGACGTGCTGACACTGTCCTCGTTCTCCCCACGAATCAAAAGTTGTTCACCAACTGACTGCGCACTGTGCGACTATGGTGAATGGCACTTCTCACCATAATGAATAAAATGTCAAATCTCCGCGAAACTCGATCTTACGTTTTTCAGAATTCTCGAGCTAAATCTTTGACTCTCCGAAAGTAACATGGAGATTGTGGATTTCAAAAATTCGTCAGACAAATCTAAATAAACGTCGGATAGTTAGAAATTCCGACGACGCTGCTGAATTTCTTAGCATAAGTCTTAAAATATAATAAGTCACAAACTTGTAGTGCTCGAAAAAATCTCCCAATTCAAGATAAAATCTCCGAAAACAGTCATCTCAAAATCACAGAAAAAGCGTGTCTAAAAATCTCCAAAAACATCTCTGAAAAAGTCGTCTAAAAAAATCTCCGACAAAGTGTCCGAAAAGTGGTCTAAAAATCTCCGACAAAAAAGAGTTCTAAAAAGTGGTCTCGAGCCCCCTCGGTTCTCTATTTTATCTCTTCTGTTCCCACTCCGTACCCTCGAAAATTCTCTCACGTGACTTAATTTCAAAACCCATGTGACTGTTTCTAACCAGTCACCATGATTTTTCCCTTCCTTCGTCAATGTTATGACTGGCTAAACTCTCCACTACCGGTTCCTATTTTCAGCCAATCCACTTGCTCCGTTTCATAAAAATTTCCCCACTTCAACATTTTTTTCTGATTCCACCGGCTTCTTCCTAATTTTGAATCCAAAGTCTTTTCTAGAACAAACTATCAAGCTCTCGAAAGTTCCAGAGCCTTTCAACCGTTGGTCATTGTCTTCAAATCGTCTCTTCCTTCCCCATCTGCGCCACCCACAGCCCCTAGTCGGTACGTTCTGCTTCGCCGCCGCCTCATAAACAATCGTCCAGCCCCTTCTTGACAAGTGCGCCAAACGTATTCGCACCCACATCTGCCGTTGTATACCGCCGAACCATTCTTTCCCTTTACACTTTTAAAAGGAGGCTTCCTTATTCCCCATCCCCCAAACATGNGTCATTTAATTCCCACAGCTATGGTACTAGCATCTCACCATTTTCCGTTGACGTTTATTAAAAGACGCCGACGCTCGCGTCTTAGAAATTTTCCCCTCTCATCCCACTTTCCAACGAAACCCGTGCGTCATTTTTCGACCGCCCACGTTCTCCGAACTCCCGTCTTTCGGACATATTTTATTCTTTCTAATTTTGTTTTTATATTATTCTTAATCAAGAATTATTAGATTCTTACAATACGCTGAGTGATGAGTCGGCGCGAAGGCCGAATCCATCGTATAGGTGTCTCAGACAGAGCGACGATAGACAGAGAATAATTAATTAAGGCGTTCACCCGTTAGTATACGACGCGTTAGTTAGTACCTCAGTGGAAACGGATCCATGAAAAGGTGGTGGAGTGGATGTTCACCCGTTAGTACAGGACGAAACAGTGAAGGTTGATGACCCCGAACGATATTACCGTATCGTAAATGAGAATAAACATTTGCAAAATACACATAGCTATAAACGTGTTGATTTACAAGATCGACTAGTTTCCGGAATGCATAACACAATTTGCTTAGTTTAGAATTGATGTTATCAATCCTTATACTTTCTTCAATTTCTTGGCGTTCTGCGGCTGCCCTCGTCATGTGACACCACTTTCATTAAAATTTCATCCGGATTGTTAAAGTCTCCTGTAGTTGATGTTCACGAAACGTCTTGAAACTTACGACATATTTACCAGGAACAAATATAACGCCTCCTTTGTGATGTCGAGAGTACGTATCAGTCAAACGCGTTCTTAGCTTTTCGAATTGAAATTTTGACGGAGTGTTTCTTGTATTTTGTAGAGGCTGCTAAGAAAGCATTTTCCCAAATTCTGGATATAGTTATATTAAGTTTCCGGAGTGTAAGTCCATGAGAATGTACTCGCACTTGTGCGGGGTACGCATTATTCATCTTTTTTAAACGGCGCTAGCTCGCAAATGATGCTTCGGAGGAAAAAAAAACATAAGAACCTTTTTTTGTAGGCAATTTTATAATCTATAAAATTTATACGATCTATTTTACGATGAAACACATCGCTGAAGAGATATTTTTGAAAAACCGTTTTTCGTGACCTTAGACCCTGAATAAAATTTTAGTACAAGTGGGTTCGACGAGAACTTTTGATATTTTATTTTAAATGATGACCTTACGATGTGTACCGAATTTCATCTCTATGCGAATTTTTGCTTTGTGGAATTTCTATTTTTCCAGGACTAACCTTTAAAAATGCTAATTGTTTGTTAAAGGAAATAACTAAATTATGAGAAAAAACATTAATTTGTAATTGTAATGTAAATGAAAGAAACATATTAGTTTTTAATACTAAATGAAAGAAACTTGCTTTAATTTCTTAACTATTACTAGTTCAAGTTGATAGAAAAAGTTATTATCAGCATAAAGATATAACTATTTTCTATGTCAAATAATTTAATTCATGTAAGTGAGCAATGGCGAAGCAGGGCCTCCAACTCCTGATGTATAACACTTCAAAAATATATATTTTTAAGTGGTTTTAAATTAAATGTGAAGGATGAAAAGAAGAAAAATATGTTAAAACGTAGAATTTAACATCAGATATCTTAAATTCTACGTTTCACGTTGACGCATAAACTACTTGCGTAACTGAGACCAATGTATGCTGTGTCGATTTAGAGTACTTTTGTTCTACTTTAATATTGTAAACACGTGTTTTTGGCATAAACTGACGTGGAAACGCCTAATTTTGTAAAGATGCGCAGCGCCAAATTCGTATGTTTGGACAAAAAGCGGCGCGGCGCGCTCTAATGCCCTGTTATTAAGCGTCATAATGAAAAATTTATAGGATACGAATGTTTTTTTCATGTCTTCTTTAATAAAGTAAAGCTCTAGAACCAATACAAAACGATATTTTTTTTAAATCAGCACTTTTCGATTTTTTCAAAATCTTTCTGGTGAGACTTTCTCAAACTTGAAATACATTTTCTAGGTAGGCCCATTTGGTTCTCAATTGTCTGGACTTTAAGCAAAGTTATGGAAGTTATAAATGCGTAATGAGACATTTTTAAATATCAAAAAGTAATATTTAGAATGAAATATTTTAGTACGTTTCCTATACTAGTATACTCCGCGCGGTTACGCACGGGAGTTTTTCGTTGGATACTGGATTACCATTCATTGGACAAAAATAGACAATAATAGTAGAAAAAATATCACGTTTACGTGATAGGTAATATTTATAGCAAACTTGAAAACACACAGCATTTTCCCTTCAATGCGCACTTTTCTTTCATTATTTTCAGGGTCGCTGAAATTAGTAGTGACATTCCCGAAGACGCCGAAGTCCACAATCAGCCTATATAAACCCCAGCAGCCATAGGGAAGGGGATGTCGTGAAAAAAAATTATCATGGGCTCTAATGACATTGCTGTTGATGAGCCCTTAAAGCCCCACCAAAAAAAATATCGAACATGATAGATACTAGTGAGTTCACATTTTCGGCGTCGCTGAGTTGATTGTGAAATCCCGATATCGTGTCTAAATTCAACCTCATAAAAGGAAGACTCCACTAGCACACCTTGGGAGTGGAGATAGTCTTAGGGATAAAAATAATTTTGAAACAATTTTGCATCGGATCCATAGTTGATGAGATATTTAAACTCCCCATGCCATTAAGTTGAAATTTAGATCACATAGGGGAATCCTCTGAGCTGGGGGTGGGTAGGGCGAGACGTAAAAAGACCGATATTAGGGTTGCGTCTATGGTGTTTGTTTTCTGAGATGAATAATCGTATTTCCAAAGATATTATGTAACCTTCAGACTACATGAGGTGCCTAACACCCCTAAATGTGGGGGTTGGGAAGAGTTTGACACGAAGAATTATTGATAATGTCCACTAGGAAAGGATTTTACGAAAATTCACCTCTATGGGAGTGAAATTGATGTTTTCCAAAAACTTTTCTCAATCACACCACTGAAAATGATGAATTGAGGATACACACCAATACTATTAATCCACCAACATTAATGGATTACATTCTCACAGGATATAATGGGAATGTGCTAAAGATCACATATTACAAAATTCACGCGAGCAAAGCCGCAGAAATTTCTGTATATCTATGGGAAACAACGAGGATCTTATTTCTTCATTCATCAGGTGGGTTGTTAGTAGACGTACCGGCTTCTTCTGTATCTATTTGTCTAAACAATACTACTCTTACGAATGTACCATGTACGACATTCAATATGAATAGTCACGGATTGTTTATTGTCCAAATATTATGTATCTCCATCACTTCTATTGCTGGAAACTATCAGTCTTCATTCCTCGTTCAATTTACCTTCTGCCAAAGGTTGCGGACAAATGAAGCAATCCTATGACATTTCAAATAACATTGACGGCAAAATCTCTGTAAAAAGAATAATTTCAATGAACGTGCGCTCAGTAAAGAACCCACCCAAATTTAATTTTTGGTCGTTCAAGTCCCTTAGCTAGTACACTCACTTGTCCACAATCACATAGTAGTGAAGAAAATACCACTGTTCAAAATGATTTACTGGGAAGGATAGTCGCCAATGGTGTAAACAGCTCGTTCTTCAAAAGAAGACACAGAAACGTGCTTCTCGGAATATTGAAAAACCTCTTCCAAGAGTGATACGCAGACATATACAAGCTGGAACAGGTATCCTTTACTTTTTAGTTTATCTTCTTTGCGGTTAATGGTTTGGAAATGTATAATCGCAAGACAAAATGGAAAAAAGATGAAAATATGACTTTTTCTATGGAATTTGGTACTGATTAATCTTAAAATATTTTAATGAAAATTAACCAAGACGTACATTTCTTTGATCCGAACAAACCGGAGGTTACGTCTTTAGAGGAGACTACGATAAAAAATATATTCTTAGGGTGTATACCCAATTTCATCTCAAAGCGAATTTTTGTCGAACTTCGCCATTTTTCTGTCTATTTTTCCTGGTCTAATAGTCCACATCGACCGAAAATTCGGTAATCAAGGTGGATGAAGATGTCGAAAACAAGGTAGAATATTATCGCCATGTAACTGTGCCATTCATTTAGTTTTTCTATATTACAAATTCTAAATGCACTGAAGTTTAAAACGTGTATAAGAAAGGCAAAATTAAAATATTAAATTCATATAATGTAAGAAAACATCAAATTTTTTGAAAGACAGCTTTTGCATCATCAAGGTTGAAGTTTATTTGTTCCTCCAGAAAACTTCTGGTACACCTCATCATACTTGATATTATACTTCAAGAAGTAATGTATTGACGTACAGATTTTTACTAATTTTTATTGTCCATTACTTAGTTATGTCTAGAACCTATCTATGGGGTAATTATTGTAAGTTTCAAAAGGTCTTATAAAAAGTTTCTTTACTACCATGATAGGACTTGAAAATATTGTCAATAGGATAATTATAACATGTCAATTGAAAAGTACCCACATATTATTTTTGAAAGAACAAAATTGTGGTACAATAAGGATGTAGAATGTGTGTTCACAGAATTAACTCAAAAACAGCCAGTCACTGGTACATGCCGTGTTGCACTAGTGCTTAAGGATGACAATCAAATAATACAAGTTATGGGTTTAAGGCATGTAGATTAACATCAGACAGTGTCAAATACCATAAAAATCAAGCTTTGAACTACTCTTCTGGAAACTTTATGGGGCTTTAAGGGCTTGCCAACTGGAAGATAATAGAACACGTCAAAAGATTAAAATCTAAAATTTTTAATCAATTTGATTGACATTTAGATGTCCATCAAGTCAAAAGTGTGTATTTTTGCCTAACATTTGATATTCTTTATAAGTTTCTCATTTAATTTTTTTCCAAAATAATTAATCATTTTGAGCCATTAACTATTCAATCACATTGTATTTCAATAATTCTTTATGATTTATTCAAAAGCTAATGCACCATATATGAAATAATGCACTCTTTTTAATTCTTTAAATCTTAAATTGAATTATTGAAAACAAAATCTTCATTTTGAGGTGATGTTATGATTCCTTGTAGTTTCTGTTTCCAAAACTTGAAAGGGCATAATCAAGAATAAATATTGAAAGTTTCAAGTTTTAAGAACTTTGTTGAATCAACAAATATAACAGATTCAAACAAGAGTATGAAAAACATTTTTTGATTTATTTATTTCACTTCATATTTTCTTTTGTGACATTAAATCATCAGTTAATATATGAATGGGTAACTTTTACATTAAAATTCTTTTTTTTTTGTAATAATAATAATTTATTAATTCTCACCAAGGGATGATTGTAAGATCTTTCAGTTTGTGTTGTGAAAGTGACAAGAGGCAAAATCATTTTGGTGCATAGTATGCAGCAAGCGTTCAAAATGAAGAGTAGAGGTCTCCACCAACTAAGCTTGCAAAAAGTCTACAAACAGTAAGATACCATTTTTAATCTAAACATCAACTGACAAGTTTATAAAATAAACAAACTCTGTTTTGTTACATTTGACTTTAGCAAATTCATTTCATGAATAATAATTTCTATTTTTTAGACTCTACAGAGTCAAATATAATCAACAACAAAATCAGATGGAGTTGCTGTTCTATCATCTTTATATTCAAATAAAAGCAGTCATGGTTATAACAACTTTATAAATATAGTGTAATGGTGTACCAGAGAAATGATCTTGTCTTCTGAACTTTTAAAATTACCTGAACTTGAAAAATTATGATGATTTTGAATGATTACAACCACACCCATAAGCCTCAAACGAGTAATATTTCAACATTCCAAAAATGCAGTCAAAATGGTAATTTCTTTTCCATATCTTACAGGAAATAAATAATGTCAAAGTAAATTAAAATTACATGTAGTCAAAGTTAACCCTAAATGGAAAGTTAAAAACAGAAAATCAAGAAAAACATGAAGTTATTAAGACTACTGGTTATCTTCCTTTTCTACTATTTTCATGCTACCTTCCAGAATTATTTTTCATTCATGCTAGCGATGCCAAGAAATAAAAGACAAACATTCTGTACCATTGTAAAATATTGGCCAGACTTCACTGCAATTCAAAGGTTCCCATAAAACAAAATGATATAAAATTCAGTTTATGTAGTAAGCATCAATTTATTATCCAATGAATAATTAGAACTAATATAATATATGTAACATTCTATAACAATATTGTACAAAGTAATTTTCTTAACATAGTTCACTCTATATCATGTTCTAAGTTACTAATATGTTTAAAAAATAACAATTCAAATTTGTCAAATCATTTTGTTATTTTTCAAATATCTTTCAGACAATTTTTTTGAAGTATTCTATTAAAATAACTCAATATTACAAATTCTTATTACAACAGCCTGTTCATAATATTCACAAGGAACTATTACTGACTACACTGTCAAATATCAAAAGAATTTTCCAAAACCAGAAGTCTTTTGAATATAGAAATTTTGGAACAAAGAAATAAAATCATTAAAAGAGTAAAATATTTGTAAAAATTATAGCTCAATAAAAAATACACAATAAAAGTCCAATAGCAGAAGCTACACACTAAACACAATTAAAAATATATAAAAATTTACAAAACAGCTTCACAAATGTTTTTGTTGCAATTCTTTAGTTGTAAGTCCTGAAAGGGAAGCTGTCTTAATATTAGAGAGAAGTGCATTGCAGTTCCTGAAAAGCATTTCTAAATTAATCTGAGAATACGAATTGTGCCTTAAGAAATTAGCCACATGGTTTTGAAGGTCTAAATATGCTGATTCAATTTCAGTTGTTGGTTTATTACCACTTCTATATTCAACGGAACTTCGAATATCAAATGTAAGTTGAAAAAAATATAACTGAACATAAAGGTCCTTATCAGTTACTTGTTTATACATTACAGCTGATTTACACATTCCACATATAGGATAAGCACGATGAAATCTTTGAGGAACATACCTCGTCTTCTGGGGACAACCTGGATCTTCACATATTAAAATACCCATACTATAATGCTGCACATATTTATGCATCATCAAAGTGAGTTTATTCTGAATGTTAGGAAGATACTGAATAGGGGACACAGTACACTGCGGATTAGAACACTTGCTAAGAGAGGGGTAAGATGAACCATCTTCATTCTGCTTGTATGGTTTCTCAATAACATTGACAGTCTTACACTGGGCACAAGAAAAACTAAACTTTTCACACTTCTCATACTGATCTGGATTGTGCAGAAGTAAATCTTCTGAATCATCGGGGTCATCGGATCCATTCAAAGTTCTTTGACGAAGACTCTGTTGATATGGAGTGGGATCCAATCCGAGAATTTCAGCAATCCTACATGCATCAATTCCATCAACAGGATCTAGAAGACGAGTGATCACTGGGTGTATCTGCTGAGCAAGATAATACTTGTAATCAATTTTGAGATCTTTATTTTCTTTCAACTCGTCTAAATGATAAGCACGCTGGATCGGCGATGATTCAGACCCATCTTCACAAATGACATAAGAAACCATATCACCAGCCTTCATGCGACACATACCTTTCTTCATGAGACGTTTTGCAACAACAACATGGGGTTGACTCTTGGAGTCTTGATATTGTTCAACTGATCTCGTAAGCTGTTTTGTAATAGTCAACAATGGAAGAGGCACATTTCCACCTTCTAGGTCCTTCCGCAGTTCTTCCAAGTGTTGTTCAATTAAGAACAACCTCTCTTCAAGAGGAGCATCTGAAAGTATTTGTTCCACAACATAATGTCCACTCTCTATAGAGATTCTAGACCAATCTCTCCGTACAATGTCGAGACCTTTATGTTTAATTTGAGTCTTGATCGTTCCATCAGCCAGACGCACCATTTCCTTAACAGCGTATTTTTTTTTCTTCAGTAAAAGCATGTATTTAAATATCCCATCAATATCCAACTTGACACAACGATAAGCCTTATTCACAGACTGCACAATTTGCTTTCCTATTTTTGTAACCTCCTCAAAATCGGCAGAGTTTGTGTTAATCATAATAGAGTCTGTATCTCCATAAATAACTTCATAATTTAAATTTTCAACCAACTCTTTAGTATTCATTAAAAGTTCACGTCCTTTTGAAGTAATTAATGCAGCTAGAGGTTTAGCATAGAAACGAGCATTAGTGAATCCAAGACATCCGTACATACTGTTAGCCATCAATTTCAAAGCTAATTGACGTGTGTGATACTGCGACTTCTCAACAAGATTTAAATTACTACTTTGAAGCATGTTTTTCACAGCAGTACGACTTTCAACAAGCTTGTGTATTTCAGCAGGTAGTATACCTGTATCTAATTCCGTAGAGGGTAATTCAGGCACAGAATTATTATCTGACAATGTTGTCAGAGGAACAGTAGTAAAACAGATATTGAATTCCATTATAATACTAGGGTACAAAGAATTGAAATCCATGACCAAGACCATTTTATCATAGAGACCTTTCTTGGGTTCAAGAACCAATCCACCCAAATAAGCAGGCTTCTTACGACCTTTACCGTGGGTCTGTTCTGAATCATCCTTTAACATAATTTTGTCTTGATCTTTTTTATTTCGCTTATCAGGAGGAATATAATTTTTTTCATGAAATGCATGCAACAACAGAAATTCATTCCTCTCTGCTCTACCACCAATTAATGTACGAGACATTACATTCCCAGCAATATTGCTAATCTGCAAAGCAAGAGGAATGGCAGACATATGGCACAAGAGTTGCAATGCATTTGATGCTTCAGAGAGAGATTTTTTCACAAGGATCATTAATCTTGCACCAGTATCATAATGATTACGTACCGCCTCAAAAGTTAATGCAGGATGAGTTTCCTTTTCCAACACTGTTGAACACAAAGTTTCCAAATCGTAACTGCGTATATTTTGAACCAACTCCTTAGCTGAAAGCATAATATCACATATAAGACGACCAGTTAAAAAGTTCTTGGAAAAAAATATTTTTTTTTTGTCTGAATCTTTCATCATGGGGCGCTGCAAACGACCAATCAAAGACCAATTGGGCAAACGATACATCAAAATTCTATGTAGAAGTATCTCCAGGTCAAATCCTAAAATATCGTGACCAACCACCAAATCAGGATCTATACGGCTTATTTTCCTCATAAGATTTTTCAGTAATGCATTTTCAGAATCCATCCTTTCAACATTAAGGCCTTCCTTTCTGATATTTTCATGTAAATCTGTGGGATATGACTTATCTGATAATGGTGCCAAAATACAGAAGCAGCTCGAAAATAGATTTTGAGATGGCTGATGATCCAGTGGAAAATTTTGGTTGACCAATCCTACAACCACAGCTACTTCATTATTATTGGTTTTGGGATTTACAACTGTTTTAACTTGAAGGCATAAAAGAGAGACAGGAGGTGGTAATAGTTTTTCAGAACTCTGGGCAACATATACACATTCCATTTTCTCTACACTCACTTCTAGTTTACACCAAGTTCTTTTTTTTATAGAATTACCGTTAAGTACATCTAACCAACAAGGGCCCTTGATTCCCCTTTCAACGAGGAAACGCTCCAACAGACTACAACTTATTCCCAGAACATTGCTAAAAGTTTTGCCCTCCAAATCTGAAGGCAGAATAGGGTATTCTGCAGAATATTTAACTTCCATATATTCAGATGTTACAGGAATATCTGGATTGAAACAATAGTTCTTCTGAATTTTTTGAAATCTGAATTCCTTTATACCACGTTGATGTGCTATGGTACTGAATTCATTATAAACATCCAGAATAGAGACATCTTTACTTCCACCATCATTAGATAACATTTTTTCTCGAGGAAGAATATAAACCCTTCTCTCAACATTTTGGACAGCAACGCAACAACTCATATATGCCTTAGCAACTTCAATCCACACCTTTCCGAATAAAAATATTACTCCTGTTCTTTTGAAAGAATCTTCTAGGGCATCAAGATAGAAAAACCTAAAGACTTTCTGGTTTGATGCATTTGTTATGGTTGGAATATTTTTGGAATCAAAAGCTTCAGAAGTAACATTACTTTCCAAAGACATTGATTCCTGGAACATGTTTCCTATGTTTTCAGGAATAAAAATTTCATCTTTCACAGATACAGAAACTTTCGATGGACTAGGTACTTTCTCTGGAGACTTTATTATTTCTTGTTTTACAGTAGGGATCACAGGGTCTACACATGAATTTTCTTTCTTACAATTGACAGAATCTTCTCCTTCTGCCTCACAAAAAAATTCTTCCATAACATTACCAAAATCCTCTTCTCCCATATCACAAAAATTTTCAATCTCTAATTCTGACATTACATCCTTTTCAGAAGCTTTCTGAAAAAGACTCTTTGACACTGATTTTGAGACATCTACATCACTTGATTTAGATTCAGAATTAATATTTCGATTGGGAAGAGGAGCATTATATTTTTCTTGATCTGAAGAGGCAACAGAAGGTTTTTTTCTGTTGGGAACAGGTTTTGTCTGAATAAGATTTTTTAAATACTTTTGGGCAGTTTCTTCTGATGAAAGAGAATATAATTCTTGATCTTTGCAACACTTCTCTGCTTTTGGGTTTCCATTAATTTCTCCCATAATGTCATCTAAAATATCATCTTCTTCTAGATTCACAGATTTCTCCTTTTTCTTAGATGGCATATTCAACAACATGTGATGTATGGATTTAGATGTTTTCTCTGAATCTGAAGTTAAACAGACTCGCTTACTTTTACCATGGTTTCCCCCTCTTTTCTTCTTCTTCGAAGCTTGAATAATTGATTCGTCATCTAAATCATCATCAAAAATTTCTCTACCATCTTCAACATACCCAGCACCATCATCATCAATTATCCAATCTTCATCCTGTCTCTCACGAACTCTTTTTGAATATTCTTTTTCATCAACTTCTTCATACACATTTTCCACATCTGAAACTTCATACTTGTTCTTGCTTCCCTTCAGTTCTTTCAGTTTAGACAACGCCGCAAAACGTCCTTTTTTGTCGGTTATTTGTCGAGGTGTTCGACTTCTTGACAAACCCACCTGCTCATCCATTGCAGTGGAATAATTGTTTCTTTTTCCTGAAGTGATGCGTGCAGTACAGATGAATGTAATAAATAACTCTTTTGCAGCATAACAAATTTACACTCGAAACATCCACATATCCTGCACTACTACACACTATGGTTTACTAAAATATTGTACACATCAGGGCGAGACAGATGTTTCTTTATCATTAAAATACGCGTAACATTTTAAAATAATCCTACTTCTTTACTACAACATTTAAATTTCCATCAATCTGTAATCGAAAGTCTATCACTCAGCATAGTTAGAACTTTGCGGAACTTTGTAAACCAGCAAGAGACTACGGGCTTTCCTTTTACGTAGCATCAAGTACGCAATCCCAGACAGAGACACGATGAGGACCACCGCACTTTCCCGCGCGATTTTGTCTCGCGCAGAGGCCACAGATGACTACATCCAGATCTCCCTCTCTCATGTTAACGGTTTGCCACGATTTTCAGCACTCCTGCAAACCGACTCTCCCAACTACTCAGTTCAACAAGCGGTCGCTAGGCACGTGGAGGTTCCCTGTCCACTAGAGTACCCATAAGCAGAGCAGAAGCCGACAAGTCTGCTGATCACTTGACGCTTCTCATTGGTGCCGCCATTTTGTGCCTTTCTTCCCGCGCCACTTGAGCAACGACAACTAGCTACAGATCCTTATTCCTCGCGTATTTTTTCACAACGCTTTAAAACTTTACGAGCATAGCAACAACATTGAATACAATACAAATTTTGTTTATAATTCAGCAGACGTAGTATATGTCACGAATATCATAACAACCGTGGAAAAGAATCGTTCTAAAATACGTCTATACATACGAATATATTATTTAGATAAAACACTATTGTCTTGAATCCAGTACTCGTATTATATTTTAACGTAAAGACTGTTTACCCTTTTTTAAAATATCTAATATTTTTTCTAGTTCATTTATTTAAAAATTAGTAGTACTAAATAAGAATTGATAAGTTGTAAATTAGAAAAAAATGTCCTTAGTTCAGTTCCTTAAGCGTCCGGTTAGGTTAGTTTTTAGCCTTTTGAGATACAGACAAGAATACACGAAGAAGTCAAAAATAGTATAACACGAAAATAAGAAAGCTTCAGAAAAACGAACTCCACACTAAAGGACGCGAAACGTTTTCATATGAACATTGATATAATTAATAATCAGTCCGTAGAAATGGAAGGAAATGATATTCAAGGTAAGCACCTTGAAAGAAATCACCTGCTGTCTTCCTCCCTTCTCTCAATATACCCATCTATTAACACTTGTGATAGCAGGCGACAAGGTTGCGCAGGAAGCAGCGGAGATCTCCGCTCCGCACCCACTAGGTGTCTCTTTGCCCATAAGATAACACAGGTCGGCGGAAAAACCGCTCCGCAAACGCAAGTGTGTCTTTAGCTTTAGCCTTATAAGTACTCTACTGTCCACTCCTCCCACGCCAACCCTACTATCCCCACTATCATGCCTACCCCTTCCTCCCCCTGTAACTTCTATTGCTACCCCCTTTCATATGACAATTCATTGAAAATCTTTTCCCTGTAATAATAAAGATTGGTCAACTGACATAATGCATTACTCAAATATTTACTTCACATTAGAAACAGACAATGAAAACAGGACATGATTGACAGGAAATATATACAAAAAAATACAAAATTTCTAGAATTAAGTTTATTCACAATAAATTAAAAATTAAGATTACATGACATATGAGTGGTCATATGAATCGACCCCCCAGGGGACTAACACCTAGTAAGTACGTGATTGCAAACACGGAGCCCGAGCTGAGTCTGGCTTGCACTTCCACTGACTTGTGCGAGACTCCTTCCTTTTTTCTCTTTCCTGACCTTCCTTGGTTACTTCTTGTTCTTTTTGATCCCGACGCTATTAGGAATAGGAAGTCTTTCATTTTTTTCTCTTTCTTCTTCTTCTTTTTTTAAAAAATGGTATATGTTCAGGAGGGTTTTTAGTGGGTACGATTGAGTTGTTCGGCAAGTCCCACACATGGGGAGAGTCATGTTGGCTCTCCCTAGTGTGTAACTGCATTTGCCCTACCTGTACAAGTTTTTAGGGCTCTAATGACCTAAATGTCGACGAGCCGTAAAGCCGCCCCCCCCCAAAAAAAAATGAATGGAAATATACAATCCTGTATACAAAATACTTGCAAAAAGCAACTCATTTATGAACATCCACCAACACTGGACCTATAATTATTAAATAAACAATTGAGTTGGATAAAGCAAAGGTCACATGAGAAACAAGGAAAGCAAATCCATAAATGTGATTCAATTTTATCAAACTTGTGGGGTAATGTGAAAAAAGTTTGCTGCATATAAAGCAGTCAATGAAACAACACATTTGCTTTGGTGGTACATAAAGCTACAGTAGTGTATAAATCCCTCTGCTTCTTGCACAGGACAAAACGCTTTCAATAAATCTTATGAAGTATGTGTGATGTTGAAGCAATGGACAAAAAGTTAATGAGGGTCGACTATCGTTCAGTTGAAACTAAAAAAACTATTAAAAAATCTTTCTGCTTTCTAATTGATAACAAAGAATCAAATGAGAAAGCAGAACCAGTTCTGCCTCCCTGAAAATAGTCGAAGATTTTTAAGGTAGGGTGTCTAGAGAAGGTAGTAACAAAATGAAAATCAGTCAGTATCATCACTCCAAAAGCAACAGATATATCAGAAAGATTAACCATTAACAGTAATCTACCAAAAAACCATCTCATAAGATTTTCCTTTATGCAGGTCGAATATCAATCCATCTAACAAATGAGTAAGGCTTGTCCATCCAAGAAGTACAGCTTTCACTTGGGACAAAGTGTTACAAACCAAACGTTTGTAAGGGCTTGTAAATTGTAATTGTTATTAATCATTTAATTTGTTATTAACTATTTATATTTGTTTATAACTATGTATATTTATTTATAATTATCTAGTGTCTGTAAATAATATTGTTTCAAATTAAGCTCTAATCGAGAGCAAACTATATCGATACTTATCGATATTGAATCTACATGCAGTCGAAGTATTCAATACTATCGATACCACAAAACATTATATAAACTCCATGAACCAAAATTCATGAACTAACCCTTGTGTAAGTTCCATGAGTCATTATGCACGCTCTCTGAGCACCATTTCTGAACGTGTATACTATGCATGTTCTGTGCTCGGCTTATAAATACGGTTCTCTCCAGCCACTCAATACCCACATTCAGTCTGTCTCCGTCAGAGACGGTTCGTCGTGATGTCAACTACTACGTAGGTCGTCTTGACTCCCGCTGAAAGAGATGAATGTCGTCGAATCATATTTGTGTTATGTTACTATGCTAACATAGTTACAAAGTTTTTGGACAATGATTACCATTCTATGGAATCATATTCGTATTGTATATGTACTAAACATTGTGCCGCGCACGAACCATGAGCGCATTCGCTCTCATATTATTCTCAAGTTTCAGTAGCGTGGTCAAAGCAAACGACCACTAAAGTCTTGGTTACCAGCCAGAAGCAGTTGGAACTACAATCAAGATCTTCGCCAGGGCAGCCCACGCCACAGCGAGGTCAACTATTCGAGAAGACAAGTTATAAGTATTCATCTCGTGTCGAACCAGACTTTTGTTCGGAGACCTTAGAGTCTTGAACAATCTTAAACAAAAACATTTCCTCGTATGAGGATAAATATCAGGAAAGTTATTCCTGATATTAATTTAAAAAATTCCTGCAATTTATCGGTTATTCTTAACCATCTATGTAACAAGCAGGTACTTTATTCAATGTCAATTTAGTTGATGCAGGGGGGCATTTTCCCGAAAACTCGGGAAAGGTGGTTTCTTTTTTGTGTGTAGACTTAAGTCACACTTCAATATTGCATTTTTCTTCGTCATTCTGTATAAATGAAAAACTGAACGGGAACTGAACTATGAAGAAGCACTTCTATATTTCGTATAAGTATAATTTTGTCTTGCTATCCGCAAGACATTATCTGCCCACAACAGATAATTTCAATTTTGTTGTTTGCCATATTTAAATCGTAATTCAGCAAATGTAAATTGTAAGATATATATGTATGTATATAATGTATGTATTTATATGTATTTGTGTAATAAATGTGAATTTGTTAAAATCAAGGCGATTCCGCAAGAGAATCTTAAATCAACCTTAATCTCCCAGGCTAGTTGAAACACACTAACACCCCCTATATATCCCTTGTGATTGTGCCGTTTGGTTATTCGTTCACAACACAGTGTACACATTAAGAATTTCATTTTAAAATGCCTATGTTGATTTTTAACTACATTTTCTAGTAAAACTCTTAATACTTCAAAAGGATAATAATAGTTTGATTTATCCAGCTTGTGTATTAAAATGGAACCACTAAGTTACCAAGATAAGATTAATCACAATAGTTCAAGTATTAAATATTTACATAAAAATAAAATTTGTGTAATCCAAATATTTTAACGTTTAATTATTTGTACTTTTTTTTAAATATAAAAGTAGCTCAATGGAAAATCTAATTCGTCTATATAAACTCACTATATCTCTTAATTGAACTAAGGTATGTAAAAATACATCGCTTTTATACAATCCACGTCAATAGTTTAATATGTAACATTAATATTTACCAAAAATAAAACTTATCACAGGTACAAATAGCACTTAAAAATAGAACTTTTAGTGAACACCCATTTTCTCCCAATTACTCTTACCTAATAGACACAAGTATGGTATCAATACCAATGAATTATTAACACAAACATAATAATCTTCCATTTTAACTAGGTACTCCTTCTTTTAACTTTTCTTTTAAAATGCAAATTTAATTGTGATACTGTTCAGTTAATGAACTTCCTCCTAAGTAACTCTGCTCACTTCTCAAACTTTGATATAGTCTAGGTGAATTATTAAAATTATCATCATAAAACATTCATGTGGTTTGCCCAATTATTTATTTTTTACTTTGCCACTGTTTCAGTAAGACCTTCATCAAGGCTATACAACACAGAAATCAATTTACAGCTATTTCAACATTCATAATAAAACCTATAAATACTATCCACTACTTCAAATATGACAGTTAATTATTTACCCAAGAAAATATAGGTGTAAATCAATGAGATAATTGGGCAGGTTTTCCAAAAGCCTTGTCAGATCTTTGCGAATTGGCTCCAGGAGAGTCTATTTTCACATTTTGGTGATGCTGTCCAATGTCGTATGTGTGCGCGCGCGCGCGTGTGTGCGTGCGCGTGGCACGTGCGCGCGTGTGTGTGTGTGTGCGCGCGTGTGTGTGCGCGCGCGTGTGTGTGTGCGCGCGCGGGTGTGTGTGTGCGAGTGCGCGCGCGGGTGTGTGTGTGTGTGTGCGCGGGTGTGAGTGTGTGTGTGTGTGTGCGCGTGCGGGTGTGTGTGCGCGTGCGGGTGTGTGTGTGTGTAATATGGACGTTGTGTTTATATAACTGTTGTTTAATATTATTTTAAAAGTTAAAATCTAAGTTAACAAAAGAATGAATGAACAGGTAATAATCAACGAAACACATAACCTTATAACTGGACGTAATTGCTGCCATTCCCCACTGCGAAATACGCGTTTGTACGTAGAGAACTCGTTTCTTGCAGTAGGAGGAGAACAAGATAGTTCTCTACGGTCTTAAGATACGGAGAATAAGATAGTTCTTTACTCAGTTATCTACGATAGAGAATAGAAATCACTACTCTACGGTGGGCCATCGAGAAGAGCCGATCTGTACGTAGACAATCAGGTAGATCCCGATTTACTATACGATCACTAATTTCTGTAAAGACATCCATATATCTTCCTGTCTTACCAAAAATCATGTTTCCAAATCTTGTTACTTTCTTGTTACGGAAATTGTGTAGCCAGAAATCAATCTGCGCTCCATGCTTTCTCTTTCCTCGTGTCCCTTGCATAACTCCTCTTCCTAATCTCCTATAATCTAATTCTGGGGGATCCATCAAGTGATCGAGGGGGGGGGCGAAACTTAGTAAAAATAGTAGAAATAAAATACGTTTATGGCAGCGAACGAATTTATTTTGTTTAGTCTTGTACTTGCATTTGCGTGCGGTTCTTTTGAAATGCACTTCTGTTTACAATAACATTGCGCTACATATAAAAATCCTGTATCATACGGAACGAAGTGCAAAGGAAAGGATAAGTAGTGACAAGTAATGAAAATCCCGGTAATGTTAACTAGGAATAGAGTTTTAGATATTGTAAATCATATGAAAAAAAAAGTTGAATGCGCTCCTTTATGTATTTTACAAAGCAAAGTACAATTCCTGGGAGGGGGCGATCGCCCCAATGCCCCTCGCCCTTGCAGTGACTACTGATTTCACTCACTCATCCATACCATTCCCTGTTGTAGCTTGTTAGTGGGAGTAGGAGACGTGTGACGGTTTAAAGTCAAAAAGGAGGAGGGGAAGACAAAAAACGGAACTTGGAGCCACAAGGTTGTGCACGGGTGTGCCGTTTAAGGCCAGTTTCACCAATAAGAATAACACAAGTGCTGGATTAAGGCCAAAAAAGGGTAGGGGTAAGAAAAAAGGGGTGAGGTCGTGAAGTACATGCACGCGTGTGTCAGTTTAAGGCCAGTGTCATAGAACACACGTGTGCCGGTTTTCTGCCAAAAGAGAGTGGGAGTTTCATGCACGCATGTGCCGGTTTTGAGCCAGTGTCACGCCATGTGCCGGATGAAGGCCAAAATGACGTGGGGGTGCCGGTTTTAACACGTATTGTGCAATCTTGCGTCATAGGATGCAATCTTACGTAATAGGAAGCAATCCAGGATGACGCAATCTTGCATCATAGGATGCAATTCAGGATGCAACCCGGTCTCCTACACGATCCGCCTGCGAGGGCGGTCAGTGACGTAATGCGCTGTTTCTCGTTTCGGTTGGTGGGAGAGAGATGGGTGTGATGACGTCAATCCCGTGTGTATAGGGTGGGGGGAGGTGATATGAATCAGAAGGGTAGAGTGCATCACGATGTTGTAGCATCATTGATGGCATCGTGGAGAATGTGGACAAACGCTTCGACATTCTGCATAAGACGATAAATGAAAATATACATCGACGGTGAAGCAGTACATCGATGATTTAACGCAGACATACTTTCTCGATAATGTATCGCAACAGTTTACCAGAAAACAAGATATAGAGGAGCAAGTGGCAGAGTGAAAACGGGACTGTGAAGATCTCGCGAGTATGTGAGCAAGAAAATTCAAATCAATATAGATGCCTTGCATCACATACTCACCGTCGCCATAGATTTTCGATTCAAAAACAATTAGGATGCTGTAAATGCGTATATTGAAGAGCGTGTACAAGAATATGTGGAGGAACAAATTGTCATCGTCCGAGAGCTCAAATATCAAGATATTAAAAATGTACAAACGCGATTGGAAGGACTGGAACAAATAGGTGTGAGAGGGCAACACAAGTCTGCAAGAAAACTATGTCTGCAACAACTGGATGACATAACGTCATTTAAAGCAAATCGTTTTCGCATAGAAAAAGTAGGTGTTCCCTTGAACGCTTCAGATACAGTGAATAAAGACTATGTGATATACCACCAGGGGACTTACATCTAGTAAGTACGTGTTTGGCAAACACAGGACCCCGAGCTGATTCTGGCATTACCTCTATTTACTTGTGCGCGGCTCCTTCCTTTCTCTTACCTGACCTTCCTTGATCACCTCTTCTTCTTTTCGATCGCGACGCTATTAGGGCTAGGGTATCTTTCATTTTCCTCATATTTGTACCCCCTTCCATTTATTGTCCAACCCCTCATTCTTTGTCCCACCTCATTTTTTGTCTTCCATGTTTTGGTATTTTGTAATTCAGGAGGGTATTTTTATTGGGTATGGTTGAGTCATTGGGAGAGTTCCACACGCGGGGAGAGTCATGTTGGCTCTCCCTAGTGCGTAACTGCATTTTCCCTACCTTTATACGTTTTTAGGGCTCCAATGACATTTGATGTCGACGAACATTAAAGCCCCACAAAAATGTGAAATGGGCAATACAACATGCATTCCACGACGTGAAAGTTGAAAAGAAACACGTAATAATGAACAAGGGCATTCGTCAAGTCAAGTAGTAGTTTTCTCGCAGAGGAAAACGATGTGGCCACCAAATTGATTGTGGGTCCGAGAACAGGATTGTTCGTTAGCGTGTTAATAAATTTTACTTTACCGTAGTTGTACAAAGCGGATGTAGTGTGTTACAATCACTCACAGTTTCCCCATCAGGCGACACCCACGTTATCTTGTGATGAACCCTGTGCGGAAATAATGAGCCACCTATCTTCGTATTATGATTAGCACTTTGTTCTATAAGCATTTCGCCATTTTCATTTCTTTCTGCTAGTGCGTGCTGACCCATAACATGTTCCAAACCCTCATTTTGGATCCCTACCCTGGCATTAAAATCTCCCATTAATATATTGATGTCACCTTCTTGTATATTCCTATATGTTCTATCCAATATACTGTAAAATTACACCTTATCCTCCTCCTTCAGTAGGAGCATAGCATTGAATTACTGATTTTCTTCTGTATTTAGAGTTAAATCGGGTTACTATAATCCGCTCAGATATGGATTCTCATTCCAGCATTGTGTCAGAATATTTTCCATCTCACTTCACTCAATCATACAACATCCATTCTGTAATTTTTCATCTTTTTAACAACTTGAGCTAATCTTCCCCTCTGAAACAGTTCTCACATTCCATTGTCCAAAGAGCGTCCATTGTTTTGTGCATTTGTTCATCAGATAGTTCAGCCGGCTATTTCTGGTTGATTCTCTGTATATTTGAAGATCTCGAGGACTACAGGTTATTAGCCCATAGCCGTCAAAGTCTGCTAGTAGGGCTGCTACTTGAGGCTGCAGATGGCCTAGGCTTCTTTGTCTGAGAGTAGACATTTCCTCCTAGCCAGGTGCTAGGGTTATCTCGCCCATACTCGGACGCCAGAGCCTCGTTAGTGCTGACAGGGCCCACCACTGGAAGGTGATGATTACATTTGGGGAGGAGAGGTTATATTAGCTCTCTAGGTGCGTCACACCACTCCCCCACGAGCCCCAGCTGATTTCCATGTTGACTTTAAAATTCAAGGAGTCCAATATTTTCTACAAACAAGCACAGGAATATGCAGACAGACTGATCGTGGTCATTGGCAATAGCCTGACACCTCAACTTGACAGTGACAGTTGTGGGATAAGATATAGATCTTCTGGTTTTCATGGTAGGACTCCTGATATCATTGCGTACTCCTGACAATGTGTATTTCTTGAAGACAGGAAAAGTTCCTTTAATGTTATACTATCCTCCAAGTGCTATTGATCAAAGTTTTGCTGACCACGTCTTATTTCCACACGCTATGAGTGGTTGTGACACTACATCCACTTTGTTTACGGACCCAGAAGCCGATCTTGAGGTAATTGTCAATGCAGGAGAACAATTTCTTGTCGCTTTGCAGGGGTCTGGCAAACACTGTACGTCATTGAACAAATTGAGATTCAAACAATACGTAACTTCGGCATATAAGGTGATATCAAATATTACCTCGCTCCCCCTACCAAAGCAGCATTACGAGAATATTCGCTCAGAGTATTCTGACAGGCGCAAAAATGTCTTGAAATGAAAAATGTCCTGACTATTTTGGGAGGGCACTAAAGAAACCAATCACCACCTTGGAATCCCCCGCACCCTACAACTTCTCCAGCTGGTATCCTGCAAATGTATGAAGGATTGCAAAGGGTGTGGTGGGGAGTGTAGAAAGGGTGGTAGTGTTTAAAGTATAAATTTTTTAAAGCCTGAAATGTTTCAAAAAGCGTGATAATTTTACAATTTTTGCTGATACGCCGATTTTATAATTCTTTATAAAATAAACTAAGAATTACGAAAATAATTACGAAAAACTTCTAGTTGAAAAATGTAATGAGTTTTTTTTTCAAAAACGGATAGACACATTACTAAGCAATAAAATTTATACGATCGCACTCAGAAGAATGCCAATATCACACTACAATTCAATTAAAACTTTGAAAACTATTTATGCGGCCTCCAGCAAAAGATAAATAAAACAATGTTTTCAATTTGCGAGCAGCGATTCTTTTCGGTCACTCTACTTACTGGTGTAACTTTGTCAGCTGTGGAATCCAGCCTGTTGACTAAATACGATATCGGCAACACCACACGTGAGTATAATGCACCCCTGGTCGATTATTTAAAACATGGTTTTATTCATCACTTACTGGAATTTCTTACATGCCCTGAAAATACTACGCGCAGCATTCATAGTGGTGTAAATCAGATAATGGTCAAATGATTGTGTCGTGTTTCTCTCCCTTCTCCAGCAGTAAGACCGGTATTACCACAGATTATAGAAGGTACAGATAGTTCACTCCCATAAGCCCAATGGTTATTTTAGATACACCCCTGCGCGCCACGGAGAAGGACCAAAACTATCGTTAAAATTGCGCTCCACATCCCTCCCTTTTCCTCGTTTTACGTCGCATAATTTTTATCGAGTACCCACTGCCATTTTCTGCAAAGCCTACAAACAATTAACCTACAGTGGAAACTCAAAACCAGCAATTCTAAATGCATGATTCGAACTAAAACACCCACAAATCAACACCAAGCAGAACTCGAGTAGCTTAAACTAGTCGCAGTCGCCACATGAAGACCATGTGCTTGCCGCCAACGTCAACTCTCACTACGCGAGACACCCGTTGAACGGGTGGTGAGGGCTGGTTAGTTCGACTCCTTGCTAGTGGAGAGCTACTACGAGTGATCCACCTGTACCTAATATAATCTGTGGGTATTACACGGCCATATTCCTATGTCATGTCTACGATCGAAGGTTCTCTCAACAGGAACATATGTTATAGATATATGATCATAGTTCAACTATGATCAAAACTTGTCCACTACACGGTCATATTTTTGATCATATATCTTTGATCACAGATATATGGCATATAAATATGACCGTATAATACCGACCTAAGAGGCGAGCATCGAAAAACAGTTGGCGCCAAAGAGGCAGTGAGAATTTGTGTGTAGTTAATATAGCTGTTATGAGATATTACGTGCTCTAAAATTGTGCACTCGGCTGTCGGTTCCACTGATCACTTCGTCGGTTCTCTCCTAAATTAAGTTCTCTAACTCTGCCCTGCAAGGCCATGCGCGCAAATCTGGCAGCTGTACACAACGTTCTTCCTTTGTTTGTTGTTACTTTATGATGCTTATTGACCAATAGCACGTCAATGCTGTCCCGCGCTTTTGCGTGATTCTCTACCGTACACACAAATCTGCGGGTTTCATCATCGGGTACCTGTCCTGCTCTGTCAGTGCTCATCCTCATATTGGTCCAAATATTTTAGTCTGACAACTTCAAAATTATTTCTTTTATATTACGAAATAGTTTAAGAAATTTTTAGTCCTTCGTTACTATCGAACAAGTTTAATTTAGAACGCGTGTTCTAATATTTCTGTATTAAAAGTTACTTTGTGACTGATATTGTATGTGGTCGGACTTAATTGGATGTACTGGTATTGATAGGGCAATTTGTAGATTATCGGATGATTGTTAAGTTGGATGTTGTTGTGATATTTATGAATTAATTTGTTTACTAAGCTGTGTGTACTTAATCTTTTTTAATTAAGCCACGGGGATAATTTTTGCTCTTTGTCTTGGGCATTTGACTTAGTCTATCATTTTGTGTTTGAGAGAACTTGAAATTGTGAAGATGGGTGAGAAAATTGGAATTACATAACTGACGTGTATGTAATTGAATATCTAAATACTGTATAATATTCTTTGTTTGGATATAGCTGAGTTTACATTAAGTCATATCACACCTGATATTTGGAATAACAATGTTGGAAAATGCAGGCAGTTTATTGAACTTGAATCAAACTGGAAATCGGCAAGTGAAATGATGTTTTTTTTCATTTTCTGAAGAAAAAATTATCTTTTCTTATAATTCTGTTGTTTCTTTTAGATTCCACTTCTGAATTATATTCCTCCTGAGAACATTAAAGATAAGCAGTTGTTGCGTTTTCAAGGAATGATTCAAAACATGTACAATCCTGAATTTTTCCTCAGTAAATATGAAGTTACCAATATTGCTACAGGAAAATCATCTATTTTGTGTGGAAAACTTAAAGATACAGTGGAGTACAAGGTAACCTATGTATATGAGACGACACATGTTTATGCATGCTTTGAATTAAGTATATTTTATTGAACTGAACTTATTTAATTTGTTTTTTAGTTGTTTTCGATTTACTTTTAGCATATTTTCTTTGATCTCTTACATTTATTTTCCTGTCAGTATGAATTGCTAACTTGTTTACAAAATAAGGTAATAATTTTAATGAAGTTATAGGCTCAAATTCGTTATTGTCATTTCAAGGTAGCTTTATATTCGGATGATGTGTTTCCAGGAAAATGAAAGGTTTGTTGAGGATTCAGAGCACAATGAAAATAGTGAACGAGAAGTCTGGTTGTGTGTTCCTGTTCCAGCTCTCAATGATTGGGTCACATCGGTATCCTTTTGTTTCCATGTTGGACTAACATTTTATGTATTTAAAATATCCAGTTTATATAGTTTTATTCATTTCTTATTTCAAGGATGTATTGAAGTAAAAATTAAGAATAATAGAAGTGAGTAGAACTTTTAAAAAATATAAAGCAAATATAATTTTGAGTTTTGAAGAATTACTTCAAGACCATATAAAGTTACCATTTAATTTTTATTAGTATACATAAAAGATATTATTAACTATTTTTTCTTCTAATTTTTACATTAAAATCATAAATACATACACTTGAACACACACATTATCTTGTTAGAAATGAGAAAAGTATTGCACTTTTAATTCTCTTTTATTTATTCCTCATACAGTGAAACTCCTTAAATTCTCAATTCTTGATAATTCAGTCACATGTCTATGTAAGACCATTTTATATCAAACTTTTTCATCCAAAATTTTCAGGAACGTTTTTAATCATTCGGTTTTTAGACTGTCCAATCTTTGTTTATTTCTTTTTATACCACACCAATAATGTGCTCTTTGCAATGTATAGTAATGGTTTTACAGATTGAGATAGAGATTTAGTGTATTGCTGATTTCAAACCGGTCACTATACAATTCTTCTGTATTTACACAAAGCTTGATCCTTTGTTCTAAACAAATGGAAATGGGGAGCAGGTTTCAAGATTCACGCCATCCTGAGACAATTATTTCTCAACCTTTAGTTTTCTCAGAATGTGTTCCTTTTTTAGTAGGACAGTTTGCTTGTTTGCTATAATCAGATTATTGGTAATGAAATAGGAAGACACTTCTGAGAAACTACTAAAACGATGAGAAGCAGTCTTAAAATCACTTGGTTTTCTTGGTTTACCTGGTTTTGTAAATACCAAGTAAATTACATTTAATTGGTTGTCACTTATTTAGTAAGGCTGGTGAGTGACTGGGAAATCCAGAAAAAGTCTGGGAATAATCTGTTTCTGGAAAAATTGGGAAAAAGAAAGGGAATTTGCACACTGCTCAAGAAGAAATCGTTATCGCTTTTAAACAAAAATCATGAATTAAAAAGTTTGCTATAAATTCTATTAATAATCTGTTGTTGTTGTTGTTTTATTTCAATTAGGTTTAGAACTGCTTGCTCGATCCAATAACCCTCCCATGAGTTCTGTTATTGAGAGGCAGAAGCGGTGCCTCCCTGATAGTGAAAATAACTGGTTGTTCTTCGAATGGTTTAGATGGAATGGTATTAGAGGTGTACCAGATAGTTCCAGTCGCTGGGTTGTTGTAAAGGTGACTGCTGTGAAGTAGTTCCACGTAACAATTCTGTTTTAACGAATCTGTCACAAAGGTCTCATTCAGTTCCGTTGTAACTAGTGTCATTATTTGTATTGTAATGATATAACGAATTGCAATAACTGTGAGTTGGTTTATTCTGTGTACCATAATAAACTTAAGTTTGACTCTATAATTTATTTAATTATTGCATAAGATCTCAGAGTTTGGCCTAACTTAGATTGTAATTCCACGCCAACTCAATCTTAATTCACCCAACTTCTGAATACATGCATGAAATTTTTTAGAAGTTTATAAGAACACTTTACAGAACTGTTAACAAAATAGGCATTAAATATTTCATTGTTTCAAATGTTCATGAAAGTGTTAGTACTGTTGCTGCGCGACAAAGAGACAGTTCAAAGTGGAGCTGTTAAGCTCCAGTTGCAAAGACCCATCTCCCAACGTGATAGAACACTTGTCACAGCAACTACTGGCAGGGGCTATTGAAGCATACTTGACACCTGTTTTATATTTCCTTCTTTTAGAAGAAATTATATTTAACTGACCACAAATGTCATTATGACTCCACTTATTCCGCTTACAACCGTCGATTCCTTCTCAAACATTGACAAAGGCTACTTTCATCAGTCTTTAGTCTGTCTAATGTTTAGATTTGTTTTATTTATAATTCTGATAAGTGAGCTTGATTTTCAATTTTTTTTAATGAAAACATTTTATTATAGAAGAATGATTCATGAATTTTTTATCACTTCTATGAAATTACCTTTTTATTTTTATGAGACTTTATGTGCTTTCCCAACTGTTAAAGTAATTTTTGTGTGCAAGTTAATGAGCAATAATAGTTGGGGAAAATTAATCCATTGGTCAGTAAAAGTCTGGGAATTTGGAATATCACTAGCCACCCTGTAAAAAAAATCTCACATTTTTTACGTACAGGTGCAGTGTGTTGGAGTTCTAAAAAAATTTCTTCAAGAATAAAATGTTACCTACCGTGCCAGAATTTATTAATTTGTAGTTAAAATATTAGTTTGTTTAACCTAAATTTGCAAGAAGAATAAATATTGTAAGTAGAGGAATATGAAGAGTAGGATTCTCAAAAAGTATGCAAATTTTTTGATGTATCCTTAACTGTGCAGAACTGGAGGAAATCATATTTGAAACGACACCACTTGGGTTTGCCAGAAGAAATGTATGGGTTTTCAAAGAAGGCATTGTCTGAAAGCTTAGCATGTCCAGAGCATTTTGAAAATGCTCCAGATACTTCATCTATTATTACTCTGCCTGAACCACAAAACAGGAAATTTTATCTGAAAGTACTTGTCCTTGTCAAAATATTTTACTTGTTTTTTTTCCCTTTGTTATGAAATTTTGCTGTAATACTAATGTTTTATTTTAGCTCTATGACTTTGATACTTTACCATATTCATTAAATGATGTTGTGGAAGTAGTGGGCTTTCTATCTCTTACGGAAGATATTGACAATGAAGAGGGATTCTCTCTGCAACATGGTTCGACAGAGTCTAAAATCTCTAATTTACAAGTTGTTTCCTGCAAGAAGTTGCTCCCTTCACATTCCTTTCTCCCAGAAGTGACGGGTGAGTTACATTTTCTGAAGGTACTAGCGGAGAACCCAAGAATACATATTCTTGTTTTAGGTCTTGTCTTATCTAATGATGTTCTATGTTTTTGTGCATTTTATTTTAATCTTACACTTGCAGAGAATGACATTCAAAGTGTGCGGAAAGATCTTCTCTTGGTTTTCTCTCAGCTTCTTTTGGGAGATACTTTGGCTGCTGACTATCTTTTATGTCATCTGTTGTCATCTGTGTAAGTTAGTTTAAATTGCTTCCTAAATGTAAAATAATTTATTCAAATTAGTGCATGCAATTAATGTGTATGTTATTAATAATTTTTTGTTTTCTTAATAGTTATTCAAGAACAGATATGATTCCCCTTGGACAGTTGCCTCTAAATATCTTCAACATTCCCAAAAATGATTATGCAAAGAAATTGTATGATGTATTGGAATTATTGGTTGAGAAAAGTGTATACTTTCCTATGTCTCTAGAAAATCTGAATGAAAAAACAATGACCCCAAAGTAAGTTGGTTCTGTGTGATTTTGGGTAAGGAAATGAAATTAGTTGTATCACAAGTTATCTTTTTTGTCAAATATTATATTACTGTTAAGTTACACTGTAATCTTTCTCACAGATGTTGAAGGACATCTTTTTTTGTTCATTTTATTTATTTATTTATTAGTTGCTTAAATTAGTGTTTTAATCAGTCAATAACAATCAGCAGTTCCAGTGACCTTTTGGGGGGAAATAATTTCTCATTTCATTTCAGCTACATGGAACATGGAATTAGAAAAAAAATTATATACACATGATACCTTAACACCTAGTTAATTCCATTGCTTATTAAAAATAATTGGTTATCAGTAATATGTGCAAAATGTCACTCATCGCAGCTGAGAGACTCGCACAAGGCCACAGCTAGAAGTGGAGATGTGCACTGCTGCATTTAACATATGCTGTAAGAAAGGGTAACAAAGGTAGCAGCTGCAATTTAAACTTTGCCCATCCTGTGCCTCGCAGTACTCTTTGCTTTATATATTTTCTTGTTCCCCTTTGAACATCCAATTACTGCTGCTGATGGTAGGAAATTTGACTGAATTATACTATTTATTTGTGAACGAATTAAAAACAATTTATGTTAAGTACTTGATAATGCTAACTTTATATTTTACAATGTCATTTTCACATTTAAACTTGACTGCTTTGTTTAGGTTTTATGTTTGAACCCTTACAATTCTAAGCAGTGTGCAAGATAAAAGGACATTGCAAAACTGGAATGAGTTGACTTTACCAACTTCTACAAATAAGGATGGTTTTGTTTTTTTGGTTTCATTACGTGTTTCTGCATAGTTCATTTTTAATCCCTCTCCATTTAACTGCATTTCATGGATTTAAATGTTTGCTTTTTGGACTTGATTTCTTTTTTACAGAAATATTTTTCATGATGTTGAATTTCTAGATAAAAAATGTCTTGAACCTTCCTGTAGTTATTTAGTCCTTATGTATCCTAATTTCTGGTGTATCCTAATTTCTTATTGCTTCACTGTCCTAAAGAATCATTTTTCTCTTGAGAATTATTCCATTGAATATGATGCATGTTTTAACACCTTTTGACGTGTATTGGTTTTCTTAGTGATTTTATTTTGGATTTGTCAATTACTAATTTAGTTTATTTTATAGGAAAAATTACGAAAATGATGAACTTATTGATGGATTATTACAACTGAGTCCACATACTCATTTAGTATTGGATGAAACTAGAATGCAACCAGGGAAGCTTGAAACCCTTGGTGAGGTTTGAAAAAGATTTCCTTATTTGCTCTGCTTAATATTTGTTAATATAATGTTTAATAAAATAACATTTGTTAATTTTTTTTATTCAGGTGTTTTAAATATGGCAGCATTGAGAAAGCTAGTTGTTGAACAGAAAGTGGCTTATGACTTCCAGTATCATCACTTAGATTTTAATTCAGATTTTCCTATTTTGGTCCTTTCTGAAGGAAAATCTTTGCTTCCTGTGAGTGATAAATTCTCTTGTGGTTTATTATTTTTACAATTTTAGATTGTTTTATGAATTAAACTCTTGGTATATTCTTAGATTTTTATGAATACCGCGCTTACTCGCGTTATTTACACTCTGTTGTGTATTAACTGGAACACAGAGCTAACAAAACATACATTTATTATTCACTCACAACTGCTGTGTACAATTAACATTCACTAAAGAAAATAATATTTTTCAAGTAGACGAAATTTCCGAGGAGATATCCATGCAGTCATCCCTCTCCTGGCTTGTACGTTGTCTTCCGGCAAACTGTAGTGCAGCTTGATCTTCCCATTCCACTCCTTCCGCTGCCTGCTTCCTACCTTTTTATACCACCTCGTTAAAGGGCAATGTTGGCGCTGTTCCTTGTAGCAGACATTCTGTTCCATGCAGTGTGCTTGCCCCTGGCTGCTTCCTGTGATCGTGCCATTTAAATACATGACATGCTCTCACAAGAATATGCCACACACACACAAGTAATTTATACACCCCAATTTTTAAGACAATTTTATGGCATTTTTAAAGTTTCATGTAATTTACACACAACTTATCTCAACTAGACAAGTTTGCTGTAAAGTCAGCTTATTCAACTTGTTCCTATAGCGTGTCACGCATCTTGGCCTGAGGCCTGACCAAAAGGAGGGGCCTACGGCTGTTCCATCTCCACTAAGTCTGTTAATAGGTGCACAGATAGCACATGCAGTAAATACACAAGTCTTTGATATTGAAACTTGTACTGATGCAGAAAAGGGAGGGCCATCCCGGGTGGCAACAGATTATCTGTTCTGAAGGCGCAAGTACACAGATTTTACCAGAAATGTATGAAATATTGTTTTTCTTATATCATAATAAATATCAAAATTATGTGTTTCTTTGTATAATTTATGCACCCGTATTTAAAGACCAATTTTTTTGCCCTAAAAAGAGCATGAAATTTGCGAGTAAATACGGTCATTGTGCTATCTTATGTTTCTAAATGAATTAATACTTCATTGGTAACCTATTATAAAGCTAGTATTGACCATGCTAATTCTAAATGATACACCAGTGTGCATGTTTTATATAGTGTCATGTAAATTTGTGAAGAGAAGACATAAAATTAAATGTTGTTTTCAACTTCAATAGGAATATGTCTGTACTTTGAATGATTCTAACAATTTTTTTTTATTTGTAGTGTTCTGTGATTTTACCTCTGGAGGCTGATGTTTCCTGTGTTGAGTCCTGTCCCAATATATTTCAAGCTATTCTTCACTTCTTGCAACCTTCAGTATTGGATCGCATGCGTGCATACCTCCTCAGAGTACGTTTATCAACATTCACAATTGAAGAAGAAATGGAGAAGGTGAGATAATGTCATTTATACACATGGTATCTATAATACATCTTTTAAAAGCACATTAGCCACATTGTTTTGTTGTATTTCTGCAAAAATTTATTCATCATTATTAACTCATTCATTGATACTGAGATACACTGTAAATAGATTGGTACAAGGGTAGGTATAAAGACTACTATTCACCCATAGCTCATTTTCACTGTTTTTTAAGAGAATGAGTTGTATTGACATTGTTAAGTTCTGGCATTGTTCGATCAGGTCAATACTTATGAAGTAGTTCAATTTTCAACCAACATAGTGAGTTACAGGACCCATTAAAAATAAGTGTTTTCCTAAATATTCTTATTTCAGAACTTGTTTCTCTAAAACTTTGTAGTTTATCTTTGGCTGTTTACCTGTACTGGCTGTACTTTTTTCTGCTCTTATTAATGAGGACTTATGTCGCTTTGAATATTTTTTTCTAAGAGGAAAAAAACCATATGGTTGATAATTGTATTGTGTGTGGTGAAAGATTGATTGACTCAACAAGTAGTCTTACCTCTTTTCTTTCTGAATGATATGAAGTAGATGTCAAAATCAATTAAATTTTTCACTTACTGTATGGGCTAATGATAAATTACCTTGAGATTACCTGATTTAAAGCAATCTTGGAGCCTGAGGAATGAGGAAGCCTACTTAAGAGTTGTGAGGCAACTGACAAGAGAATAAATCATGGTCATAACTGTTTATTTATGACAATTCAAGATCTAAAACTTCAAACATATTCACCTCAAGCACCAATGTTCAAGATAATATTTGTTCCACACGCTCGATGCAGAAGGAACAGAATAGCACCACAACAGCAAGTGAATTGATTGATGGCCAAGGTTGACGATGGATATAAGTTTTGAAAAATCCTGCCAACATCACAAGAGGTACAAATATCATAACTCTTATGGATGATGGCAATGTAAGAGTGATGACTACATTGAGCACAATCTCTCTACCAACATCAAGCCAGTTCGACTGACAAAAAATAAATAAATAAAGAATGAAAGAAAGAAATAATTTATTGCCAAGAGGGCTGTTACAAACTGCCTATGACCATGTTGAGGAAAATAAAATAATTTACTGCGCTAACATGCAATAAACCAATAAACACAGTGCATGTCTCATTTTTCTAAAGTTAAATTTCTCAAGTAACATATCTCTGAGTATAGGCCTCGCCTTGGTATTCCTGGAGTGATGACTTACAGATTCTGTGCTCCTTATCTCTCAGCAGGGACAAATCAGTCTAACAGGGTCCTGAAGACTGCAAAATTACTCTAAAGCAAGGGATTTGGAAGTATTCTTGCCAACTGATGCTTTAACTGATCAAAGCTTACTCTTTGTGTGGCTGTACTTAGTTACCACCCCACTTCAACACACAATGATACTCTGACTGAAGTTAGCATATTATGTCAAAACTAACTCTTGTGATGCTCATGGAGAGTTTTGTGGAACACAAAAAATGCAAGAGTTCGTAGGTAGAATAAAGGTCTTTCCCTTTATTGCTGATGGATCACTTCACCATAGAAAGTGCAAACCTATTTCTAACTTCATTGCATAACTAAACTGAAGGATAAGAGGAAATATTTTGAGTGGTATGACATCTGAAGAAGGGAAAACCACACTGAAAAGAAATAAAATTATTTGAAAAATTTTATGATATATTTTTTATTAATGAATTGAAATGATGTTTCTTAAAATTAAATCAATGTTTTGTATAATTCAAATAATTGATGAATGGACTACTTTGTTCTACTACATTACAATAGGTGATAATTGTCACAATATTTTCAATAATTAAATAAATTTAAATATCCATGTATAAAAGATTCAATATTTTTTCTTTCTCATGTACATAGTATAGATAAAGTATTGTAATTAAAAAAATTCTATGGCAATATTTTGACAGAAATATTCATTTTGGGTGTTCCTAATACTGAAGTAGTGGCATTTAGCATCGTGTCAGTCTATTTGTGCGCACCAATTCTGGATAAATGGATCTTTTCAATTTGGATTCAAAGGGATTCTGGGTAAACGGTCAATTTTATTCATATTTCATATTAGCATAGCATCTACTTATTGTTTATTCATTGAAATCAATGGATTGTAATATTTCATATTCAACATTCAACAGTGCTAAGGATGATAATTTTACATGCTAGCTCAATGTATATTTGTAATCCTTTTCAAAATTGAAAATGAATCTCCCGGCACAGTTCATGATTGCCCCCCAGGGGAGTTACGTCTAGTAAGTACATGTTTGGCAAACATGGGGCCTTGAGCTGAGTCTGGCATTACTTCCTCTTACTTGTGCAAGACTCCTTCCTTTCTCTTTTCTGACCTTCCTTGGTCACCTCTTGTTCTTTTTTGTCCCGACGCTATTATGGCTAGGGTATCTTTTGTTTTCCTCTCTTTCTCTCTCTCTCTCTTTAATGATGTATGTAATGTTTTGAGATATGTTGATATTTGAGTTTCTAGTTGTAATTCAGGAGGGTTTTTGGTGGGTATTGTTGAGTCATTCAGCGAGTCCCACACGTGGGGAGAGTCATGTTGGCTCTCCCTAGTACATAACTGCATTTTCGCTACCTGTACAAGTTTTTAGGGCTCTAATGACCTCGGATGTCGACGAGCCGTGAAGTCCCACAAAAAAAAAAGTTCATGATTGGATTCATTACAGACAATCTTTTGTCTGTAGTAAAAACATATGAAGTGACTATCCCACTTAAAGTTCATTGGCATTGACACTACTTGCAGAACTGTTTTCTGTTCAATTCGAACGTTCTCTTCTTTGCAATTTTAAACTATTTTAATTAACACACATTTATTTTAAATATTCATGTATATCGAGATTTTATCCAGCACCAATATTCATTAGTTCAGGTACTAAAACAAATCATTTTTTCCACAAGCTAATGAGCTTCATTAAGCGTTTCAATTCATTTACCTACTTATCACTTATGATATAGAAAACTTGTTCTTAATATTTATTATATGCCTGAACCATGAGTTTGCATTACTTGTACTTGTCTGAATTAACTTAAAACAAAACTTCCACGGGATGCAGAACCCCTGAGCAGTTGGGGTGTGAGGCTATGATCACAGATACAGGTTTGTCTTGTACAGGTACCCAACATTTCACTGGCAGGACAAGTGACCTCAGAGTTTTGAATTTTTGTGGAATTAAATATTACATTTTTATTTGAGGGTTTGAGCTGGAATCAGATTGGAGAGACATTGGCAAATATTTAAATAAAGTTGCAGAATGATTTGTGTGCAATGAATTGTCACTTAATATAAAGAATAGTGTATTTTCATGACTTTTGGAGCCAATAAAGGAAGTATCCCTGCTCGTGTTGATCTTTTATTGAATGACTCAACTAGAAAGAGAAGGGGCAGCAAAATACCTAGGGGTATGGTTAGAGAGAATCTAAGATGGAATAACCATATTACTGAGCTTAAAAAGTGTACTAAATATTCAACTTGTGTGTTCTACAAACTACAACCTCTTCCCTCCAGGGTGCTTTGCACATTATTTGATAATCTATATTCTTACTGTAATATAGCTTGAGCAGAGACATATGACAATTTAATTCATTCTTTAAAAAAAAATTCAAAAGAGCATTATATTCGGAACATTATATCTGAGAATCTTTTTAAACTTTAAACTTCAAGATTTTGATATTTAATAAATTGAAATAAGTAATCTTAATATTCTATATTAGTTTTATAATATCAGATTGTGTAGTTACTGCCTTCTTTTTAGTGCTAACTGCATATTCTAACTCATTGAAGAATTTAGATACCCAAGATAGCTGGGGATCTTCAAACTGTGGCTTGTGGATCCTGTCTGACCAGTTAGAGTTGAACCGAGTCTGCCCTTGTAGCTTGGGATAAATGTTACAGCAAAATTTTCCTATTTATTTACGATCATGGGTTGGCATGGTGCTTAGAAAGTGCTTATTTTTGGAACACATTTCATAGGACTGAAAAAGTACTTAAACTTATTTTTTTGTTTAGTTGCTTATTTTGTTTATCTGTTACATATGTTTCCCTCAATTTTTACTAGAGGGATTGATTCACTGAATTGTAATATACGTCTCTGTGGAAAGCAGCCACTGACATGAGATTTTTAAATGAAAATATAGAGGATCCCAATTACCTTCAAAATAAGAAAAGAAAAAAAATCGCATACTTCATTTAGAAATCAAGGATAGAAGGGAATTATGCTTAGTAAGTAAAAGGTTGTCTACAAGTGTTACTTTCAATAGGTGAATAATATACCTTTATAAATGATGGAAGATGAATAATAAATTGTGACTTTTCTTATTGTAACTAAATACACTTATAATGGTGACTTCTGTTAAATAGTGTATGTGGCAAAAATAAATAAATTTTTTTTAAAATTCTAACTTGGTGTGTAAACAAAAACACACAAATTTGCTTCGTATACTGGTCACAAAATCGATACTTAACTACTAAAGAAAAAGTGCTTTAAATTTATTTGAGATGCTTATTTTTTCCAAATAAAAAGGGTGCGAACCTTGCGCTGTCTTTTAAGAATGGCAAGGAATTCTTATCTCCATGACTTCTCATGCTCTTAAATAAGAGTGGGTGCTAGGGGTGCATTGCATTTTGCTGCTGCATTCCAAAATCCTTTTTCTTGTAAATTGAAGATAAATTATTACTACATATTTTTACTTTCTGGTAAAATGTGTTTTCTCTGCCCCCCATGGGGATTAATGCTGCAAATGTGGACCTCATGTTCTCTCAATTTGGAGATCTCTGTCCTAGACAATAGGATTTTATAATTCAAAATTTATGGAACTTTTTTTGCTATTTATGAAAGAATTATGAATTTATTATTATTGTTTTTTTTGTTTAATAGGTTATTCAGGAAGATTTTGTAAAAATGAGGCAGAATAAAGAAATTAAAACATCCGCTGATGATTTGCATAATTTAATGATTCTTGCAAGGTAAGTTATCAGTGTATTACCTTTCGTAATTCATTGGTGGGTTTAACAATATATTAATTATTGTTATTTGTCACGGTTTGTTAATTATCAACCTGGAGATTTAAATTATCTAAAATAAAGTATTAGTTTGTTACCTATTGAAGTCAAAGTACTGTGTTGTTATATGTAGGTACATTTACGTGGTGTGGATTATTTGTAAGAGATACTACATTGGTGGTCATGTTCAGAGTTCTGAGTGCATATTCAGACAACTGATATGTTAGAGTTAGTAAGACATTTAATATTGATGCATAATTTTTACAGGTTGCTGTCTCTTAGTATGGGGGAAGAAAAGCTCAGTGTCAAAACATGGGAACACACACTATCATTAGAAACACAAAGAAAGCAACGCCTTACGAGAGGTAATAGCAGTAGTGTGTAATTGTTAAAATTTTTTAATGTGTTTCTTTTATGTGTATTTCAGTATATTAATGTATTTCCTTGTTATATTATATTAATAAATTTGTTGTTATTAATTACATTCATTATTTTGTCCAAAAACTTATATTGACAATATGTGATACTACCTTCCCTTTCACCCTGGGAGTTTGGAAGTTCTATCACATAGTGAATCAAAGTATCACTCAATATCTTTGAGAAGAAATTTTTTTTTGTTAAAGTAAATTTGTTAACAATTTTTATTTACGTTAGCAAAATGAAGGTTAGCCACCAAAATCCAAATCGAATTGTCTACTTCAGCGCTGTCCAACTGGTGACTTGGGAAACTTTTTTTATGGCCCGCAAGTTATAGAACACTCCGACATATTTAGTGCAATCATTGGGTGTTAGTCAGTCAATAAGGTATCAAATGGCTGATTTGATACCTATGCTTCAAATCTCACATCATGTAACCCTGCTCTTTAAAAACCTCACAGATGCAGAGAGTTTCTCACTGCAATTTGTTTTTTTCTCCAAGGCAACATGAAGATGGAGGGCATACAGTGAAATCCCTTTAACAGAGACTAGGGGAAGCAGAAATTTCTCTCTTTTAAGTGGGAAATGGGTTTTAACAAGTTGAATCAAATTTGATATATTATATTGAACTAGGATGGTTGCAAAACATCCCTGTGCTTTTTTTTCAATCATTTTAAAAGATACTAGATCTGAATTATAGGCAGATTTCCAGTTTCCATAAGCTCATTTCTGTTATGTTCAAAGTATTGAGTTTGTTTGGGATTAATTGTGTAATTCCACAATCTTTCCTAACATGGAAGTTGGAATATGCAAGTTTTGCCCCACAGCTCGCATAGTAACTCCACACTACTTCTCTTTCCGGATTATATTTACGTTTTTGTGAAAAGAAAATCTTTGACCAAATTCTTGGGGGGAAAATTCCAGATCAAAGTACAATTGACTAAAATTCTTCAAACTGAACCCGATCTCTGTACGTTTCAACACTCCGATGCCCGAGCCTTTGCCTGTCTACGCTTCCTGGAAGGTGAATAGGGAGCCCGTTAAGACACCTCGTGGCGGCCTCTTTAACGTCATCCAACGTACTGAAATTGTGTCATTTCAAGCTAATTTTTATGCTTGGTGTGTCCTTGAGTCATAAACTCTTTGTGAATCAAATCTTTTGAGTCGAAAAAGGCGATGAGAATTACCTTCACTCGGGACATGGACGTCCAAGGTGTTCCTCGTCGTGAACCTTGCCACTCTCCCAGATCTTGTGTCAGCGGCAAACCATTCCTTGGGACGTAGCTTCATCTTCTTATGCATTGTGTATCATGGTCAGTGGCGGATCCGGTTGGGGCACAGGGGGCACGTGCCCCTCCCGAAAAACTAGACAAATAGAATCGGAAGATTTTTGCGTCGAAACAAAATCAGTACACACATTAAAAGCAACAATTAATAAAATCAGTGTAAAACGACGTCTTCATGGGACAAACATATGACTACTTTTATAGATTTTCATCCCAACGTGGGGAAAAAAGCATAGGATTGCGATATTACACTGTATCTAGAATACTCACTTTCCAGCGACATTTCGAACCACTTATCTAATTAATTATCTAAGTTACCTAGATAAAATTTACAATAGAAAGATAAATAAACAATTTAATAATGGAATAAATTAATGATATGTTCTATTAATGTTCTTATAAAATGTATAATAATAACTTGGTACGAATCATGAATAATAGGGAAAAAATTCACTATGGGCCCCTCCCAAAATCAAATTCTGGATCTGATCATGGTCATGGGCAACGAACCCGATTTTCTGAGCTTAATACAATCGCGTATCGTTGCTCCATGGAGAGTGGCATCATGAATTCATGGCGCGACTCGCGAACAGTAGAGTCCTTAATCAAGAGAGAACAGTTGGGCGGAAATACGATGCGGAATTTCTCATATTTCCGGAGAATACTGCGCACAGTTTCTCATAGTGGTGTCACAGCAGTAGTTGGTCACGTGATTGTGGCGTGCCTTTTATCCCTATTCCACCAGTAAGAGGCGAGCTTGAGTAACAGTTGGCGCCAAAGGGGTTATGAGAATTTGCGCTTAGTAAATATAGCTGTTATGAGAAATAACGAGCTCTAAATTTGTGGAGCGGCTGTCTGATCTCTCTGAAATTAAGGACTCAAACGACTAGCAATGAAGGTCTCCAGTCTAACAGCGATCGGTCCTTAGACAACTGATGAGGTCGCGCTGCTCTCCCGAGTTCCCAACCCCTTTCCCATGACAAATAGTCCCCCTCCAGCTGTCCGTGATGGTGGGAAACTTATTTTTGGGACAAACCGTGAAGATATCATTTTTCTTTCACAAATAAAAAATAGCCTTATCCATAATTCCCGTCTCAAGCAAACACTCGTTTTCACGAAAATTGTCACGGAAATATAAAATTTGCTGTCGTGAAGACACCTAGCAACAAGGAATAGGGTCGCGGAGCCAGAGGAAGTAGGTTAGTGGGTAATGACGTATGAAGACAAACACTATAATCGGGGGCGTAGTGGACTCGAGGCAGAAGGACTCAGCTGCTGCATGGGCGTTGCAACCTGACACACCTAGCAACCTTCGCCGCTGCTTCCGAACCAGTTCGGAAGCTGGAGGGACCAGAATCCGTCTCACGATTTGCACCCCAAGACCGGTCTCGTCATGACCACCACCACCTCGACCGCGACAATACTGCCATCATAAATGCATGAAAACGAGTGTTCGATCGCAGTCGTCACGCAACTAACAGCATCCTGTCCCGGTGGCATGTATTGTCGGCATGTCACTTGGCGTTGACAATTTGTGTATTTGCTACAAGGCCAAGCGTAGGTGAGTGTTGTCTGTATTCGATGTTTTTGCTCTACTGTGGCAAATACGCGAACACCTGTTTTCATCTTGTCGGATTTTAGTCGCACATCAAAGGATTCAAAGAAGGCAAATATTTGCGAGAAACGTCCACACTTGGTTTCGCTCAGTTGAGCGCGCGTGATCGAGATTTGTTGATATTCTGGTTCTTTCACCTTTATTTTGACTTTTCTTATTGTACATTTTCTTAAATAGCTGGAAAGATATGGAATGGAAAAACGAAACAGTATAAATGTTTCTTGAATTATATCAAATACATCGTGTCCGTCATTAGTATGAGAAAACAATGGCAATATTGGGTTATTTACGTGTACAGACCATGTGAGGATGGCATGTTTGTGATATTTGTGAATACGTCAAATATTTAGCCAACTACAGCGAATACGCTACACAAATACCGCAACACACATAGAAAAGCTATTTGGAACGCTAGGTGACAGCACAGTCGCGCAAATACCGACGCAATCTGGTCTTAGTTCTCCTTCGTCGACCAGTTAGCCGCCATCTACCGTGACTCGAGAGTACGAAGTAAAGTGACGCATAGTTATGAAAAGTACAGCAATTATAACTCTCTTGGGCGTATTTGAAATCTTTAACGAAACATCCGTCGTATGATATAGGGAACAGTGATCTCTGATTTCTCCGAAATGATTACGGAAGTATGTGCATGTTCTCAGTTACTTTTTTGTTTATCTTACATTCATTTCTCCACAAATTTTGCACAATTGGATTTCTGGGAAACCAGAACTTGCGTCCACCTCGACTTTCACATTCAGGAACTGAGAAATGCCTCATTTATTTCGAGTTACATATACGCACAAGACACTAGCTACTCCAACGAACCAATAGCTCTAGCTTCACTTCTCAAATGAGATGTGTAAGACCAGTTTGCCCGGAAAACGTTAATTTAGTCTCTGGCCACCAGACGTCAGCCACTTTGCCCGTCGGTCCGAATAGAGCACAGTCCATCTTTTTTCAGTCTAGTATTTATTCAAATCCACAGGACTTTTCCTATGGAGCGTTATTGTTCGATTTGCCAACGAGTCCAAGGCAGCCCAATGTGACCTGTGAAAACTACATTGAGAAAGCACTGTGCTAGTGTCCTGGCCAAGTATCAAAGCAGTCGTTAAAGTCAAGAAGGGTTTCATCTATTTATATGTTACTGGAAAATGTATAATTATTTATTATCTTTCTACCAAAGAACAGCTTCAGTATCACGGGCGGATACAGACTAATATTTTAGGGGGGTCATAACAAAAGATAATCTTGGTCATAGTAAGTTACAGAAAACGCCCCAACATGCGCCGATACGACGACGGCAAGGTCACGGATTACTGAGTTGAAGTTTCCCTCAACGTCCGAACTAGGAATTCCGTTCAGCGACTAAGTCTGTAAAGTGACACTTCAAGATTTACAACTCCGAGTCGTGAGTTACAGTTAAAAACATTGTACTTTTCAGGAAGCTGACGATTTTCTGACGTGTCCCTGCTGTCGTTGGCACCAAGATAGTTTCATAACGTTACTTGTTACATGTTACTTATTTTCATAAGAAATAAAACTTGTCCTTTTTCCTGACCTTTCTCAATATTTATTTTGAAAGAGGATTTTTCGTTGCAGAACAGTTTAGTACCTGTGAAGTAACGAAATACCATCTCCCCCGAACATAACGTATCCTGAATGGATTGTAATAATTAAGATGATTTAGAAATTATATTTTAGAACTTTTATTTGAAAATTATATTTTACCTTTTTTCCTGAACATTTTGAGAAAAGAGTGAAATGCGTAGAAAAAATAAAATGTAATGTTTACTGGGTTACGTGAAGAAATTGAATGTTAGACAAGATTTAAAACCTCCAAATGAAAGAGTTAAGCCCTCCCTATCCAAAAACGTATTTAAGTGTAGTATCTCTCATAGGACTTTAAACATTTTAGGAAAATATAACAGAAACATGAAAGAGCTAAGGAAGCAGATCGTGTTCTGTGGTATAAGAAAAACATATTTTGATAGTCAATGAAGATAGTAGATATAAAGAAACATTTGTCATTGAGTGAGCTGTTTATATAATGTTTGATTGGAGCGAGAGAGAGCTTCGTCCGTCACTCTTTCAGCGACGTTCTTATTGTTTTTATTATAGGTTTGTCGTCTTGTATTGACAACATAACAATTAGAGATACATTTTAGTTGGTTAAATACTCGCCCTTTTGGGAGTTTGTCATTTAAAAAAATACAAAAACGATATTCACGGAAATAGTCCAAGCTATCGATTGTTTTTTCCTCCCGAAAACTCTTTCATAGAAATATAGTCATTTTTTAGGAAAAAAATACATACAATGATTACTTAAGTAATAGGAAATCGTGAGACCACTACTTCTTGATATTTTAGTACCTCCAATAAAAATTGGATGATATTTTTTAATTCAATTATTTTTAAAAGATTATTTCCCTATTTTTTTCATGAAATCTTCGTGACGCGGTATGCCTGAAAACCACGTTTTGCGATACTTGCTAGTAATACTTGCACACCGGGAACGACACGAAGGACGAATGCGGTTAAGCGGTCAATACGAGGGTGAAGCCAATTGAGCGAGTTCCCGTCTCGCGACAATGTTCTGAAAAGTGTCTGAAATGAAATTTTTCGGGGACGAGACAATTGTAGGTCCCAGTTTTATCACAGAATACCTCTATTCTATAAATTTTCACAAATATTGTTGAATTCGTTTAAAATTGCCTCTTGCTTAATAGTATACGCTACCACAAATATGGTCACGCTGTGATATAATAATACCATTTACGAAAATTAAATAATATAATAATTCGTAAAATTGAACATGTATTCAATCCTACGACTACAAATTACAAATGTGACATATTGCTATTCACTCATCACTAATACGTAGTAGTATGAATCGAAGGAAGAATATGCATTTTTTTAAACAGTGAGATGTAATTTGATCCAACTTACATTGGCCGTCAACGTTTATGCCTGCGCTATCGAAATGGTTCAATGTTTTGGGATGGTTACATAAAAACATAAACAAAGAAATCGTCCATTGTTTCAACTCTTTGCAGTGGCATTAATGATGGTAATATGCAAGTTACGACGAATGTTCTGAACAAGTTAGTGTGTGCAGTCAACATAGAGTAATTCTTAACATAAGGTGTAACTCAAGAAAGAGGGTGCATACTTACGATGGGTCGACGATTTATTGATGTAAACGCCATCAGGGCATGCTTCGATTCTTTACCCTCAAGAATACGAAATAAACTTTTCAATGACATTTACGAAGAGTACTACCCTTTACCAGGTGATAAGAAAGCTTGTCCTACAAGTGCCACTAAGCCTCTTCTTCAACGTTTGATAGAGAGGGTATTTAGCGAAGCTGGTCAATCCGTCCGGTATGTTTGCTCCGCTTAGTAGAGCGTAATGGCTATTCAATAACAAATCGCTTTTTATCTTCAAAAACAATCAAAAGTATTTTTCTCAATTGGGGAAGTTTTACATTTCATTCATTTCGTGAGCCGAAATTGTTTTTGCAACTCGTTGTGGAAGATGTTTCAAAATTTTTTTACTGTTTATGTTGGAGAAAATATTTATCATTTTAGTGCAATTCAATGACTACGAAAGTATTCGTTTGTGATAGGTTTTCTACCCGTATTCATTGCTCTAAATTTCTTAACGATGTAGTTGTATATTTATTTATGCACCTGGTAACAAGTAGACCTAAAAAATTCGGTTTTGTTGATATTTATGTTAAAGTCTTAAAATTGATAACGTAATAAAAATTCATGAACGTAAGTTTCTGGACAAATATGTGATATTTTTGTGTGAAATGGCAAATCAATGACAGCAACATGATGGTGCTCCAAAAGACACTCATAGACATTTTTGCTGTTTATACCACCTAGTTTATTTATTTTTGTTGTTTTCTATTTGTTTTCGAAGAATTTGTTTTATAATATAGAATGCAATCGTGATTAATGTAATACCTCAAATGAAGTCGAGTTGTGAGAAAAGAAACATTCCGATCACTGTTGCCCAATGTTTTGCTGAAATTTAAAGTTATGATCCTTATGACTGAGATAGAAAGCCAGTTGATATTAATGCATTTGACAAATTCGTTCAAGGTTTAGAGAGGTTTTCAGGTTTACTCACAAGGGTCGCGACTTCGTAGGATTGTAGAACCTGTTAAGGATCATCGATTGTCCAAGTGAGAAAGCGCAATAACCAGCCATTTCCGAGAAAAAAAACTCCTCAATTTACATATTAAATCTCCTTAAAAGTTTTCTCCTCAATTTACATATTAAATCTCCTTAATCAACTGCACGGTTGCGAAATCGGTAGCGTGCATAACTATCACACCAAGAGGTGGAGTTCTGTCTTCCTATAAATTAGAGGTGGAGTTCTTTCTGTAAAAATATTTTTAATAAAGATAATACATAACAATATCACATGATTTTAATAAAATTTTAAATTTTTGCATGTTTTTTTATTTTTTTAAAATTGCAACAGTAAATTGTATGAAAAAAAATAATTATGGTAATACTTTTATTAATAATATTCGTAAATAATTATTTTCTTACGAAATTATTATTACTGTTAAAATACTTTTACAAAAAACAACTCGAAAGGAGAATAGGACCTCATCTCTTTGAGTGGAAGGCAAGCATGCTATCAATTACGCTGAAGCGACGGTGAATAAGATGATTAAGTATGTAATGTATACATTGTCATGAAAACTATTGCGCTTTCTTACTTTAAAAATCGATGACCCTTAGGGTGTTCTACAATCCTACGAAATTCCACTCCGAAGTCAATTTCCCAAGTCGCGGCCTCACGTCTTCAGACTTGAAACTTTCAGGATTTGCAGCGGTTAGATTTCGGTTTATCATAACGGATTTGATGATGAAATTATAATGTTAGATCGATGCTTATTTGCATTTAAAAAAATGAAAGTGTTGATAGTCAAATTGTAAAAATGAAAACGTTGATAAGTTTTTGTGTATTTAAGGGCGCAAGCTAATGAAAAATCTGGAGTTTGGTTGCATCTTATTTTGCGCCTCACCAAAGCAGGCTGTGTTAATGCAATGCCTGCGCTCTACGATCAGTTGGTGGCTTTAGTGATAGAAGTTATTAAGAATCATGAAGACGCACCAGGTAAATGAAGAATACATTTCATAATTTTACACGCGAGTGATAGCGTTGTCAGATTTCATCAATTTAACGATTTTTAATAAGTTTTCTGTGACTTATTAAGTAAATTGATTGACTACATGGTTAGTTAACACTCTGAATTGGCAGTTAATCCTCTAACATAGTTTCTGGATAGTTCGTTTGTGTTAATTGATGTATGGAGTCGTTAGTGTGTATGCGTCGAAGAGAAATACTAATTCGATAATTAAAACAAGATTTCTCTAAATGGAGAATATCATTCGGAAAAGAAAATACATTTGTGGTTTCATTTTTATTTTGTCAATATCGGGAAAGAAATAAAACGTCAATAACGAACGTATAAAATTAGAAACAAAATTTTAAAGCTTTTAAGAAATCTTTGTAACTTTATTCTCGCTAGCGTTAAGACTAGATTGCCTTTGGAGTATTCAGCTCATTTCACTTAATGAACCATGTGAAAGAATATGAACAAGATCATGGATATTGTGTAAAAAACATGAAACCTAAGGAAACTGATACTTAAAAAATTAAGGAAAACTTAAACAAATTGGTTCAGGAAAAATAGCTTGTTTGTATTTTTTTAAATTTGCTTTTATTCGCACATACATATAAATGTGTGTTGACATCTTGCCTGTAAACATAGTCATTGCAAGACTTTCTTCGATTTTCACCTTTCTTACAACTTGTTTACGCTTCATCTACTTCTCTCACTTCCGTCCTTGCCCCTGAAGCAGTCGCAATTTATTTGTGTGTAATCTTTCTTGTATGATACCTCTCACACATCCTTTTTGTATTTTTCCTTCAGAATATTTTTAATTTGTTAGTTGCATCACATTATTTATAGAACTTGCAAATTTCCTTGTGCGAAATGTAAATCGCCTCCTGGTCTCCAAGTATTCACCTTTGCTTAAATCTCTTTATAAACACCGCTCTCTCCCCTCCGTAAGTCTCCGTAACGTTAGTATTGTTTCTCACTGATACAATGTGCTAATCGGTAGATGAGTTCGTGTACATACAAAATAGTCGGAGCAGAAATGTTCCATTGCCACATCCAACAATTTTCTCGTCTCCTTCCTCAGGGAAGGTGCATATAGGAGAGAGAGCACTGCACTCTGTATTGACGGACGCTTTACGCGCTATTGTGGCCGTCGATCTGGCGCGACGTGCTCGACCCTCGACGGTGCAACGCTCTCTGGCGCGAGCGCTCGCCAACATCCTAGCTGCCAGCGACGCCAACGCGGCCGCGGAGAGGCGCCAAAAGTCGCCGACAGGAAGGACGCGGATTCGATACCTCGCGTTGGGCGCGTTGGCCAGACTAGCGGACAATGCCATGATAGGTGATGTCCGTTCCCTCGTCGAACCCTGTCTCAAGGTGAGGGAGGGACATGGCAGAAAGTGTATTTAAAGTCTAAATGCGATCCGATTTAAGACCTATGGCACTATGCGCCAGTGGCAGAAATCTGTCCGTACAGTTGGAAGGGAAGACCTGTTGACTCTCCGCCCTTTCCCTTGAATTGTCGGTAGTAGCTCATACCAGTGGACCTACTGTGCACCCGGTAACAGGCTACGTGTCGTAACGACCGACGCGCTCCAGGCCGCGCCGCTTGAGCCAGGAGAGTCGTGTCATGAGTCGTCGGAACAGGGCTTTAGGAAGAAAATCTTCGATCATTAGTTGAAAATATATTGAGTCAATAAAGTTAGTTGTCCTGATCCTGTTGAATATTTTGTTATGAAGTCAAATTTATTCGATCTGTGGTTTGGCAGTATGCCATGGTCGTTTTCCAATGCTACGTGAGAATTAAATAGTGGAGTAAAACAGTGAAGAATATGACTGTGTGCAGGTATGTGACAAAGAATAAGGGCTTTCTTAAATATAACGGAAGTAGTATACAAGATAAACCTGAGAGTAAAAAAAGTGATAGATTCTATTTTACTTTCATTCTCAGTTTTGGTAAAATATTTTTAATCTCTGTTTAGATTATCCAGATTTCTGGTTCATCTGAATCAAAACAAAATAATACAAAATACATTGGTATATTTCTCGAAATTTTCGTTGCTGTTGAAATAGCAGCAGATTAAACTAGTAGAGCAAAAATATTGCACATGCCTTCTCGTGATCGTTTTTCTCATCTCATGCTAGCGAAGTCAATGCTTCGTACCCCACAGGATAATGTGTAACTTGTGCGCTTCTGTAATTTCATATGCCGTATATTGATCGTAATATAAAGACAACAAAATTTTATATATATATATATATATATATATATNATATATATATACACCAAGAATAAAAAATATTTCGTTATTTACGTGATTGTTTATAACAAACAGCCAGACATACAATTTCTTCCGCTGCCCAGCGCAACGCCAGCAATGTTCTTGATCCAGTAGTGTATTTTCCCGTCTTCTTTGAACAAGCAATGATAATATATTCGAAATTGAACTATAACCTTTAAATTTGTTATATTTTTGGGAGAGTAAAAAAAAATATTGGCATGTTGAGCTTCTCTTTTCGCTTGACGTTTATTTTCTTTCAGTTTCATTAGGGTCTCAGCCCCTCGGTACAGACTTTTAAACTGAGAACTGTGTGTCCTCGAATATCAAATACATAAACGTAAATATTAGAGCAAACCGCAAAAGATAACATTGAAAGGTATTTTTTGTTAATGTTTGCTGTTATTCTTATTCACCATTCTAAATAAGACTTAAAAACTAATCTAATGATTTTGAAAATATTTTGTTGTCAATGTTTTGAAATATGTATCATCGATCACACGCTCCACAAGTTTTGCGTAGGGATTCAAAATCGTTTGTACTCCTTCTGATCGCTTGTTAGTTTAGTACTTTTATATGAGCCTTTGCTTGCATTTCGCGGAAACTCACATTTATAGGATAGACAGATAATAACGTTTGATCTTACACACTTATTCTCATTTCAAAGTTTTACCTACTATAAACCAGAACGACGAGGCTCAGATAATTTATCACTGTGACGTCAACACTTGTGTTTTTCATTGGATGAAATTAAAGTCCAATACTTTTCCATTCCAACCAACACATTCGCGCATCAGAAAAGAACTTGATACGTACGTTCGATACTGCGCAAATGATTAGCACTTTCAGCTCCTTGAATCACCAGATAGAAGTAATATATCATTTGGTATGAATAATTAAATTTTATGAAATGGCATGATTTCAATTCTCATCTGTAACACTACAAACATAATGTGTATATTTCAAAGGAAACCCGATGAAAATATCGTTTATTCATTTATTGCAATGTTTGGACGAAATCATATTTTTTCCAATTGCCTTCTTATAGCGAAGTCAGGGCTCTAATGACCTTGCCGTTGACGAGACCTACAGCCCCACAAAAAAAATGTAGCGAGGTCATTCTTCTCTTCATCTATACAGGAACCAGATGTAATGATGAACATGAAACATTAGTTGCACCTGCAACAAACGTCAAAGAAAAATGAATGAAATATGCCACTCTTCTAGGTTCAAGTCCGCATTAAGAGGAAACCATTGGTGCGTAGAAACGATAGATAGCTGTAAACATAATAATAAGAAATAGACGTAAAAACATTTTATTCTATTTCTCTGTACTTTTTTAAAAATTTACTCAAATATGAGTAACCCATATCCACTGCTAATAGGTTAGTAAAGTATTGTCGCCCTCTTCGTTTCTTGTAATAGAAAAATACCGGAAAGCTACGTAGACATTTATTATGTAGTCCATCATACATTACCATGAAGCAATAGACTCATTCGTCAACTATTTATAAGGTTTTAAGTGCTTTAAAATTATTTAACGGCTGATTTTCGAATATAAATTGTGTTTCTAGAGTGGTTTTATTTTCTTCCGTTTCATTTTTATTTAATAAATATTTCCTTAAGTCACCTCCTAATGAATTCCAGTTAGTGAGATTCTAAAGTTCAGTCGCTCCGTCTGTGCGTACAGACCGGTTACTACTTAACGTTATTCCCACCACAAATATTTACATGTTATTTTGTCAACGCAGGCCCCCCAGGGGACTTACATTTAGTAAGTACGTGTTTGGCGAACACGGGGCCCCGAGCTGAGTCAGGGATTACTTTCAGTTGTGCGAGGCTCCTTCCTTTGTCTTTCCTGACCTTCATTGGTCACATCTTGTTCTTCTCGATCCCGACGCTATTAAGGCTAGGGTATCTTTCATTTTCCTCATTCCTCTCATTTTTTGTCCTACCCTTTTTTTGTCCCCCCTTATTCTTTGTCCCCTTCATGTTATGTGCCCCCCTCATTCCCCCCCCCCCATTTGATGTTTTGATGTATGTTGTGAGATATGTTTTGGTATGTTGTAAATCAGGAGGGTTTTAGTGGGTAGGGTTGATTCATTCGGCGAGTCCCACACGCGGGGAGAGTCATATTGGCTCTTCTTAGTGCGTAACTGTATTTTCCCTACCTGTACAAGTTTTTCGGGTTCCAATGACCTTTGATGTCGATATGAGCCGTAAAGCCCAACAAAAAAAAAGTCAACGCAGAACAAAATAAACCGAATATAGTGCACCTAGCTTTCTATTTAAACGCTAATTAGGATATTTATTTTATTCCGATAGTAAGGCAATGATTTTAGATACGTAATCGCGGTACCCCTCACCCATAGGCCGCACTGTATCAATGGCATGCATGCTTTTGTTTGTAAATTTTTTACTGTTTTGAACCATGCTTCAAACATAATGGTACGTACATCATGTTTTTCTGCTCTTTTTATGTATCTCAATTCACTTATATAAAAATAATCATACAAATGAATGAATAAGGGAGAAATAAATAAAAGAAGAAAGGAGAGGTGTAAAAAAATATCTTTAGATAAATTGGTATGCGTAGAGAAAAATATTAATAGATATGCTTCGCGTCGCAGGCAATATAGCTGAATTTGTGGAACAAAAATAATATATAACATACATCAATGTCAAAGGAATGTAGACAAGATAAGTAGTAATTCGTTTAAACTAATGCATCTTTTTATTGAATGAAAGATTTATTAATCTCTAATGTCTAAGGAAAAAGGACTAATCTTACGGAAGAGACTCTTGTTGTATCAAGGTACATGGCATGTGCAGGATGCCCTCCCGGCGGCCCTACGCGCGTTCGCTTCTCACGCCGAGCGCGTCAGCGTGGCGGGGCTTCTGGCGTTGCGAGCTTTAGCCATCGGACCCCCTCACCTCCGCGGCGCGACTCATGTGGGCGGTTCCCTCGCTGCCGTCGCAGCCTCTGCAGACACCCTCTCCGAAGACGCTCTGCGCACCGCCGCGTGGTACTGCGACGTAGACGTACTCACCATTGTTGTGAATGCTTTTCGGCAGGCGCTCTGGGATCACCATTTGGTGAGGGTGAGAGAACGGGGGTGTGCGAAGTGAGGTAGCAAAGTCAGGAATCACATCTCTTAGGCGTCCATTAGACGGTGGTTTGGTGTAAGTCAAATCCATCAATCATGAATTAAAAATGAATGATGGAGAAATGAGAGAGGCGAGAGACTGATGGTCAGTCATTAACAATGGTTTGCTGTGACTAGACATAGTTTTTTGAGAAACGAATGGATATTCATGGAAAAGATCTTGTGTTGCTATATTGATTGCACTACTAAGTAAAAAAACGCGTAGAAAGGGAAATATATATAGAACAAAACTTTGAAATAAATCTTGACTTGACAGGTCCTTACTTGTTTTTCTAAAGTGTGGTATGATTTATTGATTTAAACACACCCGTTAATCATAACAGTTTTAGTACAGAGAACAATATTGTCTTAAGTACATTCAGTAGAGAATCTGGATAATGTACCTGTGTCAAAAGGAATCGTTCATTTCCTCTAGTGTTAACAACTTAAAAGAAGATTTTCAAGTATTGGAGAAATACAGCACGTAATTGTTAATTAATGCTATTCTAAAATAAGTATATTAAGTTTAATAACTCACATTTTCGCTCAGTTATTTACGGTTCATTTGCTTCTTTATTGAAAGTGTGTGATTAATTTTTAGTTGTGAATGAATACGAACACATTTTTAGTAATAGATTGTATATTATCAATGAATTCAACTCATTAATAAATGTACGATTCTTGTTATTATTCCCTAACATACATCCTTTACGAAGTCATTCTAAAGCGAAATGAACCCCCAGCAACCCTACTGGAGGAGAATGTATCTGGAAGTCGAATATGTGAGTTACAGTGAATATTTTAATCTAATAATTCTTAACTATAAAAAAGCATGTATGTTCGTGAGAAAAGCGTAGAATTCTTTGTTGCGAGGTAGCGTTTGAGGTCAGAGAGGGGTGGCGACGTGGTCGGCGGTGGAGGCGAAGCGGAGAGCGGAGACACGGCATGTGAAACCATGGCGCGGACCCTGGCAGCCGTGGCGCAAGGGTTGCGAGGCCGGACGTTACCGGCGCATGCACTGCGGGCGCTTCAGATGACCGTGGCTACAGCTGCCGTCGAGGCGGAGATGCTCTATGCATCAGAGGGGTACGTAACCCATATACATTAATATATAAAGATTCAGCGGTCTGAGTACCGGTTGTCCGAAGGGGAAAACGAAATTTGGTGTCTCTGTCTCTCTCACATCGACTTGAGTCGGAAACTCGATTCCCCTCTCACTGTGCTGACTGCTGCGCACAAGCCATTGCGCACCTTTCCTACTCCAAGCGGGTGTGCGAGAGAGAGGGCGTCACATCATAGTATCTTCTGTCTCATGTTACCACAGTTGACCAACAATAGAGAACACTGAGTCTATTTATATTTATATCTATGACGTAACCTGTAGCGACTCTTTCTCTTATAATTTCTGAAGAAGTGTGTAAACGTAGTATTGTTAAAGGTACGATACCAGTTTTCGGTTTCTGGTTTATTTGTTCCAAGAATTTTCGTATTGTGACGATTGTGACTATTAGTGCTTATTTTCCCTTGGTAACTCGAAAATGAATTCTGGTTTCTTAACTTTGAAAAATTTCTTCCTTTTTTTTCAATTCCTGGTGACTTCTTTTTCCACAATTATTAGTTTGCTTCAAATCAATGTTTGAAGATAAAATTTTACGTACTGTAACGTACCTTTGCTAATCTTATTCACTTAATTTGTTTTATCAGGGCGTGGGTTCGTGAAAATTACAATATATTGGGCCAACATATGTCTAGATCCCTACTGATGGAATAAAAGAACTTAACATGAAACAATGCACATTTATCCATAAAAGAAACCCATCAAAAATTAAACACAATTTTGAAAAGAAAAAAACTAATTACTTCCCGACACATTCATGCATTCACACAGTGCAAAGTTCTAATTTCTCTTCCCTCCAAAATAATTACATAGGTGGCTCAGTGAGTTAATTCAATTGTCTCTTTATTATGTGAATGACTTCAGACAGTTCATGGAATAATAATTTGATATTTGAAGTTGAATAATAAGCTTTTACTGAGTCACGGCTTAGACATATAATTGGATGGATCTCCTACGCTCGACGTACTCGCAATGATGTAACGCTTACTCTGCTTTAAGCGATAAGAGTCCGTACGATTGCGGCGGCGTCTCGGATACACGTGCACGGAAAATTCGCTGCGTATCTGTGCGGTCCTGGCGACAAGACCTGCCTTGCAGTAACTCGCGTACGAATCAATCTGTGCAACCGCGCCAACAAACTACGCTCCGACCGCGGAGCTGGCGGCAACCCCAGCCGTGGCGGCAACCCCAGCCGTGGCGGCGATTCGCGCACGAATCACTGCCGGTGACTCGTGTACGAATGAATGTCCTTTCGTTTCTCTCGAGCTCGCTCTGTTGATTTCCGCAACTGAATCTATCTAAGCGAGCCAATCACATCGTGCTTCGGACGTCAATTAGGGTCCCACATCCTTTAATTGATTGCTTTACATTGTCCAAGAAATTTCTGTTCTTACGTTCTTCTCTCGCCCTTGTCCTTCAACGTTTTTTAACCGACTTTCTCTATTGCCCTTTCCCACGGCAGTTTCCAACCGAAATCTAGCAACCGTTAATGACGCAAATGAACTACCTTATTAGGAGCTGTTTCGAATATTGTTAAATTTCGAGTTTTAATAATTTGTTTATTACACGAAAGTTACAATATAGGACGATAAAATAACGTTCTGAACAATTATCTCATAAAAGGATTAAGATATCAAAGTGCGTTTAGCACGAAAATAAGTTGTAGCATTGGGTTAATCATTTGATGCATTCAAAAGATTTTTGGTTTTTTTCTGAAGAGATGGAAACATTTATTATTTTTTAAACTATATATTTTCACAACTCCCTGAAACAATTTTTTACGTAATTGGCGCCGTATTTACGTGTAAATAAATAAAAAAGTTCATCGTAAATTAAGAATATTCCGACGTTTCAGAATATTGTATATAATTCTCAATTAATTTTTAATGTGCACAAGTATACTAATATGCATAAGTGTATTGCCGTGTTGTTGGACATGCTCAGTATCTGGAAGTAAAGCTATATGCTCAGCATTCCCAACTGTTTCAAATTTTTTCCTCGTATGGTTTACAGAATACTGACATCACTTTTGGAATAAATTTCTCTATGATTGGCATCAACGCTGCTTGTCCAGTTCCCATTTGCATAGGGAAGTTTTTGTGTTTATCAAAATAATTCAGTGCGCCATTTTTTTAATTCTTCACAGATTTACAATTTACAGACTGCAGATTCTAAGATAATTCTACCCATTTCTTTATGTTTATTGGCAATAGTAAAATAGAACGCAAGAATACAAAGAATATCAGAATATAATTAAGCTTATGATTAACAAATCTCTCATAATAATAAATAATTTATGAGAACTTGTCGCTACCGGCGAGTAGATTGGGTAAAACGATCTTAGTCGCCTAAAACTGATCAAATCACATCTTCGTTCTACGATTACAATGAATGAATAAATATTGTCAGCTTTAACTGCTCTCTCAACTGAAAAACAGTTGGCTTCGAAGATGGATTATGATAAAATAATTTATTATTTCGCTGAAATAAAAATGATGTGAATGAAATGTTAATGATGGCAAATCAGTCAGTTAAAAAGTGTGATTTAGTGATAAAGATTTGAAGTTAAAAAATTATAATTATAGACTGTATTTCACTGTTTTGATTTGTAATTAATAAATAATATAGTCTATCCGCCGCCTTTCTCGCTTTTTCACTCTCCCCAATTTAAACTTCTGGCTACACCATTGGACATAACATTTATTAAATTTGAACGAATAAAAACATCGTACCAGCATCGCGAATATGTTTCATTTTCGTACACCGATAATGAAAATGAACACTACTGGAGGTGCCGAAAGACCTCTCTCAACGAGTCAAACTCTTTAGCCATGCTTTTTTATTAGACATTATAATATTAATTAGATATTATAAAATAATTCATGAATACACTCCCCTGCACATTTGCTAAGGAACAACAAATTTAGAAAACTTTTCTTACAATGGGAGAAATACGAATGTATAGAAGGCGTTATAAGACCTCATAATAAGAATTGTTCTTATATAGTTTCGTTACTCGTAATTGGCAAGTGGTAATGTTCGAGAGAAAAATCATGTTATCCGTTTCTGAAGATAGTATTGTAAATATTTATTTTAGACGATAATTATTGTCTACAAAATTGTCAGTAAGACATATTTAAATGCGAATGATCGAGGGATTGGCACGGTAAAAGACCTGTCAGGTTGACACAAATAATCGTGTCAACGAGTGTTTACTCGGCGTTGAAGAAAGCTTCGGTAGCACTGAGCCCCTTGTTCAGACCCCTGCCCCTTTTCATATGATTCTGACCCTGCAGGATTTCTCTTCATTAGTCTTAGAGTATTTAATATTTAAGGTGCTTGGGATAATTTTGTAAAAGAAAAAAAGTACGTTCGAGGTTAATCTCTTTGCTGGTGTACATTCGTTGTTGAATGTTTCTTGTGTTGCAGTCAGTTTACATTGAAACCGGGGTGAGTTATCCATTTCGTAAGCACACATGTAATTTGTATGAACGGTCGCGAGAAAGATAATGAACGCGAGATAGAAAAGTTGTAGAGACAGGATAGGTTTCACTAGAAACAGCTGTGGATCGAGGAAGACCAGATCGTTAACCTGGCATAACGTGGGGAATGCAACGGTCCATGATTCAACAAGTGCATGTATGGAATCAAGAGGAAGATATTTCGAATATCTGAGTTTCACTTGCTTCTAAGTCGAACATTTCTAAAAAAGGTATAAGTACATCTTCCATGTGTAATTATGTTCTTTAAATAATGACAGGTGTGATTATATATGAAAGGTAATATTTTTTTCTAGTATGTGTATGAGCAACTTGTCCTCTGTTAGTGAAAGTATTTTTGAATCTTCTTCTTCTCTATTTGCATATTTTTTATGCGGAATTAAATAACATTAATTAAATAACATTAGAGGTAAGGTCAGCACTAAAAATGTATTCCACATATTTGCCGTTGCTTCCGAAAATTTATTTCTTTACTCCGGGTTTGTACATCCATATATTTTTCTTTCCATTACACCCATCATCTGTGATGCACAACCTTCCACATCCACTATATTTAGTTTCCTGACGCGCAGTTGCCCCCGCACGAATGCTGTCTTTCGCGCCACATGGCGTCATATCCTTGGCCTTCGTCGGGGTTTGTACCCGGACGATCGACTATTGGAGCCATCTGGAAGCAGTGGGACGACGGGGTGCGCTGAGACGGCGCTGAGGAGGCTAGCTCCTTGGAAGCCTCAGCCGCACCCGACGCGGACAGTCGCCTTGCTGGGCGAGCGTGAGGCTGCACGGCGCGCCACGGGACTGTTGCGCGGCGTTGCCGAACGCCTGACCGTGGCTCGGGCAGCCGCGCGTGCGCTAGCGCCTACTGTGGCTTCCTCCACTGACCAAATCACACGCAGGAGCCGACTGGTGAGAAAAATGTTCTTTGCCGCACTGCGGAATATTGTTGGTTCTTATACGCTAACTATTCTATGTTTGCACTTCGATTTCTCGAGCTCATCCCTGTATTAACGGAAAATGACAACGTCGCACTCCCGGCTGTCAGTGGTAGACACACTCCTGAATATTATATGACCCCATGGATCGACTCGGAATTCTGAACATTGAGATTTTCGAAGATAGAGTTGGCTGCTCTAGTTTGAAAATCTGGCCGAACGCTTCAAAATGGATGGCTACCGTCCGTCCATGACAGTGAAAACTATTTGAAGATGTCACCAGCCTCCTCCCCCCAACGCCAGAAGCTGCATTATTCGGTGTTGACGGAAATATTGCTCTGCGAAGGACGAGTGAAGGGAGACCGAGACAGTGCAGCGTTGTAAGATTGCCACAACCTCAAGTGCAAACGTAGAACGGTTTTACAAGAATCAATCACAAAAGCATTTCCATACAAATTAATGAAATACATTTCTAGGGAAAGCTGTAACCATATCGTTTTCTCCAGCACAAACGTATACAATATTAGTATAATCACAAAATAAAACGTGTTAACATCGGGATGTTTCCATAACTATCTGATTTTGCGTGAGTTAATTTTACTATGGGATTTGATTTTTTTCTCCTTTTATTAGTGGTGAGGGATGACATCGAAAAGCGAATTATGATTTTGCTGTTTAAATGTGAAGCCAAGTGTACTAGTCATTTTCTTTTCTTTGATCCAAAACCGAAGAAATTTGATACCTGAAGTTCAACCCTATATTACTGTCTGAAAAAAGAAAACATCCCTCATAGTTATAGGGTAGTTGAGATTACGGATGATTTTTCATTTCTGCTTCTCGAGCGGAGTGAATTGCAGTATGTACGAGCGAGATTACTGCTTCCTGACATTGTGATATTTGTGTTCGATATTTTTTCTCCTCGGTTTGCTAAGGGTCCCGGTGGGAAGAGGAGGACACCGAAACCTGCAGTCAGGGGTTCTCTATAATAAAAGTCATCTTACTTGGCTTCGATAAATTCAACTTCAGAAAAAAGAAACATGAACAGAAATGCTCTGTGCTCATTAGTTTATTGTGTATTAGTCACAGTAAATTACTTTATTTTCCTCAATGTGGTCATACGAAGTTTGTAACAGCTCTCTTGACCGTAAACACACACAGATATATATATATATATATATATATATATATATATATATATATATATATATATATATATATATATATCTTCCGTGTACCCTACACCATTGTTCACGTATCTCCTGGATGTGTCTCAGGTCATCCGGGGTTTAGGTGTACAGTTGTGGAAGGCGGTATAGTGGTTAACATCCCTGTGATCAAAGCAGGAGTCCCGGGCTCGATTCCCAGCTCGTCGCCATTTTAACCTGACCGAAAGTTATCACATATCTTCACGGAAGAAATAGATGCTTGTTTCACATTGTTCGGTTTATCCGAATCTTTCCGAGTCGCAACCGTGCACTGCCCTATTTGTTCGATATTATGTGTGTATGTATCTCGTTTCGGCCA
>NNCF01125932.1:693161-709372 GCA_002313205.1 Laupala kohalensis
TTATTATTATTATAATATATATATATATATATATATATATATATATATATATATATATATATATATAATGTTTGCACTAACTGGCTTGATGTTGGTATAGAACCTGTACTGAATGTTGCCAACGCTTTTACTTCGCCAACACCCATAAGAGTAATGATAAGGGTACCTCGTGTTCTGTTCGCAAGTGTAACCACACACCACAAGCCCAGATGCGGGTATTTTGGTAGAAGCGGGATTCACATAAATACCACAATTCCTGTGGTAGGGTTTCCGCTGCCACCAGTCCAGTTTCCCGGACAATTAAACACACGTGAAATAACAATAATTAACCATTTAATACAAGTTAAATTGAAATTTGAGTATTTGATCATAAATACAAGTCTAAATTTGTCATTACACAGCTAATGATATCCGAAAGCATCAATTACACACAGATATGAATACAGATGTTAACGATTAATTCGGAAATCCACCTAGATTATCCGATCCTCCAAAATTACAAGTTGCTTTCCCGAATAACTAACTGTTACAAGTTACGTCACTCGCAACTAGTAGCAAGTGCATTTAAATTACCGGAGTAATTCTTAAGTGGTCTGGCGACCAATACTAGCCAGGTCACATCTCAAGTAACCTGCGGACTCAACCCTCACGTATATGTCCTCGAAGATCCTCAATCCTTCCTCAATATACAGAAGAGGAAGTCACGTGACCATGTAACCACGGCTTCGCTGCCACAGTGCACTCCAACCTCTGGTTTGCCCATCAGCCGTTCGGGGAACGCAGGTCTGTCATTGTCTCTGCGTTCGGCGAAAATACTTCATTCACAACGTCTTAACATTCTTTCTTTAGGGCTTTTACCGGCCTCGCCTCGGTACACATGGCGAGCAAGTCCCTTTCACAGAAATAGCATAATACAGCTTACATTCCTTAAGGTGCCTCGCCCCGGTCAGATATGACGAACAAATGTACTTTCACATAAATATTATAAGACAAAAGGAGAGGCACGCGCTGATCACACACTTCGGCCGACATTCTTCGAGTGCATTCCTACCCTCCTTCCCGGAAAAAGCAGGGGAATGGTCTACACAATGAATGGAAAGGCTTAGTGGTGGTCACCTTTCCTAAATAGCGGCATCCGGCTAAGCTTCTCAATGACGCTCCCACTTCAGTGAAAGTCGTAAAACTAACAATTCACAAACGTACAGAATGTCTTGGTTCTGATGGTACAGCAAGGTATTCGAAATTGAATTCATAGCCAACCTCGGACAACAATCAATACACTTGCTCTTGTGGCGCTGCTCTGTTTTCTCTGCATGAAGCGTGTGGAACGAATATTACCTTGTGTCTATGTTTGTTGTGTCATTAACTTATATTTCTTTACAGCAAATAGTCACTTTTGCGACTACTATAAATATTTGTTTAGATAAAACATGAATTCGTAGAAGTTGGCAAGTCGTGTTACACAGCAATATTGCATAATTTTCGGCAAAATTACATGATTTGGAGTATAGTTAACATATGGGGGTATCTTGGCGTAAGATTTCACATTGATACGTCTCCAAACATAGAAGTTGTGGAGAGGCGAGCTTATTTTTCCTCGCAGTATAACGACTTTTTGTGAACATAAAGTAAATAATGTGTAGAAAAATATTATTTGGTCTTGTTTTGCACTTATGCACCCGCTACATGACGGGGTTTCATGCAGTGGTCCTCCTTTTTTGAGCTTTCATCCACTGCTACCAATACTTAATTGTTTGTAGAAAATTAATTTCCTTTTTATTCTATTTTTCAGCGAATGTTGCAAGAAACATTACCAACAGTTCCAAATAATTAAATCACATTCTCCTTTTCTTCTGTTGTCATTGTTAAAATGATTATATAATTAATGAAATATTTTGTATTTTACACAGACAGTTCTAGTATAATTTGAATTTTATACACAATAGTTATCAAAATACAAGTTGACAACCATATTTACATTATGTCTACTTATGGCATTTATTTCCTAAAAATATTCTACGTCAAAAGGTTCAGTCCTTCAAATTCTGAATAAAGTTACTTGTACAATCGACAGAGACTTAAATAATGTAATTGATGTATGCAACTCCCTCATTTCTATCAGTGTGCGAGCTGTCAAAGGGAACTAACAGCCGAAGATAAATCAAAGCTTATTCAAGATCGCCAGTACCAAAGGATTGTCTGTGAACAAAAAACGTCTACTACGGATCTGCATGTGAAATCATCTCTAGTCAATGCTGTACAAAGAGTACATCACGAATCTGCATGCGTTTTTGAACATACAGATTCAGGTATTATATATCTGTTAGTAAAATAAATTACAAAATTTAATGAATGAATGAAATCAGGCGTGTAGTACCTAATTCCGTAGTATGGAAGCTTCCTCGTACAAGAACCTACCCCTAGCTATAAATTCCCGTAATGGGAATTGTAACAATAATAAAAAAAAGAAAAATACGAAATTTATTTGTTGCTAGTGTTATATATGTAATATAGGAGGTAGACGAGTCACAACAAATTGATAAGATAAAACTCAAAAATCAGTTTATTGCAATGGTCTATAATAAAGCTAAGTCCGTTACTCAAAGGCAAGTAAACTTTCGATAGCGCAAGTCACTGTGTTTCTGGGAGATGTCCTGTAAGAGATTGCCAAATCCGCCGTATTCCAGGAACCAGGTAGGTCCGACCTTGCAAAAGGTCACGGAGAGTTCATACTTTGCTTGAGTTGGACGTAGTAATAATAATTCCGAGTTTTCGACCTCCAATCTTTGCTGCTCGTGCCGCCATCTTGAAAAAATATCGGCGAATTTGACTTTTTCACAATTATTTAGTTTCCAGTATCAGTTATGACCAAAATAGTTATTATAAAACAGAAAGATCATTTAATTTTTTTTGTAGAAATAATTTTTTTGCAGATTTATAGTTTTTGAGATACAAGGGATTAAAAAAATATAAGTTTTCCAAAATTTTTGAATTTGTACATATAATTTTTACGTGATTATTTGATGACGTGTGTTTTAGACATTTTTATCAAGGGATAAAAAAACATTCAAGAGAAATTTATATAAAGTATCAAAATATACATAAAAATTAGAAATTCGTAGTATAGTAGGAATATAGGAGAGGTATTCGATATAGAAACATGAATAGATATCGACACAGTTAAATTCATGTATATTTATGATTTACTCATTTCCGCATAATCTTTGTGGTACAGTAGAAGGCGCGTTTTGTATATTGGTGTCTTCGCTAGGCCTTATTACTTCGCATTAATGTGTTGACATTAATGTTTTAACCTTTACGATTTTCTAATTTATAATTTTGATTGTGAATAGTTTGAAATATCACTGTATTAATAATATTTTTTAGTATGACTACAGTAATCTCCAGTGTAATACTTTCTGTTAGTTTTCAGTTCAATACTTAATAAAAATAACGTTTGTGTTGCTGACATTTAATAAGATCATGTGATCTAGTCGATATTTGACGATAATGTTATGCGTCAATGTACTAAATCGCACTGTTTAAAGCTTTTATTACCAATTGTAGATGACATTGTAGCTGAAATCTGCATTAGCATAGTAGGAGGGGGTTGCAATTACTATCACTTATCTCCAGTTTCTCAAAAAACATTATGGTAGAAATATAATTGTTATCTTTGACGGATATCCTACGGATGCAACGAACGAAAGAACAAATAGCGACGATCAATGAAAATAATGCTGCAGAGTTAATGAATGTGAATATTTTCCAAGCAGAATTGTTATCCAAGGAATAAAATAAGATACCTACTCTTACCTCGAAAAGCACTGGCGATGTATCTTCCAAATGTTTATTTTCAGAAGCCTGGAAAAGGAAATTTTGTGGAGAAAATGCATTATTTTACAAGCTTGCAGTATAGAAAGACTGTTGCTGAAAATATACATTATTTTTACATGCATTTAGTTGGTTCGATAGCAAATCAACCCTGTTCAACGGAGGTAAAATACACTTTTTCAAGACCATTGCAGATTGTGAGTCTCTGATTTAATTTATACATGTTTTCAAAGAGAAAAATGCAAATCGCGAAGAGATTATAACAGCTGGGGAAACAAACATTTTGTCTCGATAATGAACAATTCACCTAATCCACATAAAAAATGACATTCAGTTTAGCTTTATGACCCCCTACGAGCGATGCTGCACAATTTCATTCTCTTAAAACCTACCATCAAGTTCAATTATGGTACAATTATTTTTAAAAAGTTCTAGAATGGGGATGGAAACTAAGTAAAATTGGATTTGTCCCGATGGATCATGCTCCTGCAAATCTATTAAAAACAGTGTCATGTTTTTTTTCCCAAAAGGAATGTGGTTGAGCTTGCGGATATATAACAGGGTTCAATTGCTCAGCATTTTGTTTTTGTACTTTCATGTCAGAATGCCACAGAAGTATTATCTGACACAAAAGACTATATGAATATGAATAAACAACTTTTGGTATTAAGTTTTTGTCAATAGAAAAAGAAGATAACACCGAGGATGAAGATAAAAAGACGGAAAATGGGATTTTCGAAGAAGATTTTCAGGATAACGTCGATAAGTCTTATACACCGACGTTATCTGAACGGTCAAAACATTTATTCAATGCCATTTGAAATCAATTAGCCTTAATGGATACACAATAAAAACACGCCTTCTACCCTACCACAATGGCGATGCGGAAATGAGTGAGTCATAAAAATTACATAAAATTTATTCATGTTTCCATATTGAATAACTCTCGCACATCCCTACTATACTATGTATTCCTAATTTTTATATGTATTTCGATATTTTATATACATTATTCTTGAAGATTTTTATACCTTTTATACGTAAAAAAATGAGTAAAAGGCACAACAAAACCAAATAATCATGTCACAATAAGGAAAATATGTAAAAATTCAAATATTTTGGAAAACCCATATTTTTTAATCCTTTGCATCTCAGAAACTATAAATATGCTAAAAAATTATTTCTACAGAAACTGATGGAAATTAAATTATGTGTTTGTTTTATAGTAACTGTTTTGGTCGTAACTGACACTGGAAACTAAATAGTTGTGAAGAAGTCAAATACGCCGATATTTTTTCAAGATGGCGGCGCGAGAGGCAAAGATTGGAGGTCGGAAACTCGGAATTATCATTACTACGTCCAACTCAAGAAGTAAGCCAAATATTAACTCTCCGTGACCTTTTGCATGTTGTCTGTATAAAAAACCCCTTGTTCGTGGACTATAGCCGGGTCGTCGTGAAAACTTCTCCCAGGTGACTGATGTGATCCGTCCGCAAGCTTCGTAGTAGTAACGCTGCCTTCGGTTGTTTATGGTTGGTTCTCACTTCCTGCTCATTCTTTTATGGATGGCCAGATTGTATTATCTTCTACGCAGTAGTGAAGCTAAATCTATTTACTCTCTAGAGCAGGGGTGGTCAACCCAAATGATTTTGCGGGCTACTTTGGAAATGCATCATAACTCCGCGGGCTGCATATAAAATTATATATCCCCATGTTAGATTTAGACCCACTGTAGACATTTTTTTGGAGTGAAAAACTGAGACATAATGAGTTATTATTATTGTGTTTACTATTATTCTTACATGTAAACATAGATAATATAATAATAATAATGATACTAAACACCCATTGTAAAGAAATATATAACATTAAAAATGAAATATGAAAAATATTAAAATATAAATGAAAAAAAAATCTTTAAAAAATATTTATTTTACTAGTTTGATATTTGTTTCTCCACTCTTTCACTTAGCTTTTGCAAATCGATCTAAATTTGGATATTTGCACATCGTAATTGGTGTTGCAGATTAGCGTCCGCTATGTTTGAGCGTGTTTTGTGTTTAATCAATTTCATTTTCGAAAAAAAAAAAAAAAAAAAACGATTCGCAGTTGTAAGTTGAACCAAAAGCGCTAACAACTTTTTGTGCCAGATTTCTCAAATTGGAAAATTTCTCTTTTGTGACATAAGTGTTATAAAAATCTATTTTTGATTCTGATGTTTCAAAAATGTGTTTTAATTCAATATTGCACTGTAAGTCAACTAGTTACATTTGAAGATATTCTGGGACTGAATCAGTTTCAACATGAAAGGGAGATGAATATATTTTAAAAATTTTGTTGTATTTGTCTAACTCAAAATTACTGAATCAACTTTCAAAAGCAGCTGTAAGTTTTCTTATTTCTTTTGCATATTTGATGTAATTGCTTCATTTTGATTTCTTAAATTCTTTCAACAATGGAAAGTGGTGAGCGTTATTACTTTTCAATTGCGATTTAAATAACAACAATTTCTTCTGAAATGCTTTGATGTGATTAAATGTATTGATTATAAGGTTATCTTTTCCTTGCAATGATATATTTAATTGATTGAGTTTCTCGACAATATCCACTAAAAAGCATAAATCCAATAACCACTCATTTCTTAATTCTGGTACAGGTCTTTGCTTGTCATTCATAAACAATCCATGTTTCTCTCTTAACTCATAAAACCGCTGTAAAAATCTTCCATGACGTAACCATCTGACTTGACTGAAGTGTACAACGTCACCATATTCAGAATCTAATTATTTCAGGAACTCCTTAAATTGTCGATGCGGAAGTGCATGTGATAGAATGTAATTCACTGTTTTTATAACTACTTGCATAACATGATCCATTGATAATACTTGGGCACATAAATTTTGTTGATGAATAAAAACGGTGGATTATAATTAAATCCTCTCTTTTGGAGCGGGTACAAGTTTTGTTGTTGGATTCTATTTTATCGATTAATAATTTTATAGCTCCCTTTTATTTACCTATCATAGCATGTGCTCCATAAGTTTTCCTACTCCAAGTTGTTTTCGCATAAACAGTTTTCAACAGCATGGAAAATATCTTCTGTTGTACCTTTTAAACTTATCAAATTTAACATTTCTTCAGTTGCCTGAAATGATTCATTTACTCCACGAAGGAACACTACAAGCTGAGCTGAGACTAAAATGTCTGTGCTCTCATCAAATACCAAGGAGAAATATTTGAAATATCGAATTCTGTCGTGCAGTTTTAAGATAATTTCATTTGAAATGTCATTAATTCGACGACACACTGTTTGCTGAGATAGGCTTTGGTTTGAAAACAGTTTACTTTTATCAGGCAAAATATCCTTCACAACAGCTTCCAAACGTTCTTTCACAAATTCACCACCGAAAATGTTTTCATTTTTTTGCAATCAAAAATGAAACAGAATAGCTTGCCTTAACAATTTTGGAAGGTTGCTATAATGCTGCACCAAACATTTTTTGTTGAAGCATGATAAATTAAATGGCGTTTCTATGTTGCTCATTGTTTTATTGGTATAAAGCTTTTTCGGCTGCATAGCAGCCATCGTCAGTAACATACACTGAAAAATATAAATGTACATAAAATGACAATAATAAAAATAGAAACATAATATGAAAGTATACAATAATTGGGTGAAACAGTATCGAAAGAAGTGTATTTTTGGTTGNATAAATGTATATAAAATGACGAATATAAATGTACATAAAATGACAATAATAAAAATAGAAACATAATATGAAAGTATACAATAATTGGGTGAAACATTTATATTTTTCAGTGTATGTTACTGACGATGGCTGCTATGCAGCCGAAAAAGCTTTATACCAATAAAACAATGAGCAACATAGAAACGCCATTTAATTTATCATGCTTTGATAATGTTGCTAAAGCTCCACAATTACCAAGTATTTTTTGTTGAGCACTCCTTGAGCTTCGATTGTTTCACTTCTTTATCGAACTTCAAATAATCCTTATGTTTTGTTTCGTAATGCCTCTGAACTTATATTCCTTAAATACAGCAACGACCTCTCGGCAAATTAAACACAATAATTTTGTATTTTGAACAAGTACTTTTCTTCCCATTCCTCACTATACTTTCTATTTTTGTCCACTATTCTTCTTTTGTTTGCAGTCATACTGAAAATAAGAGAGATATTAAACATATATATTTTTAATTATTAAATTAAAAGTCATTTTTAATTTAATAGGAGTTATTACCTCGCTGTTGTTGTTTTAAATATGTTGTTGAAGTACAGGTATATTAAAATAATTATCCTGCAGTCACAGCACACAAAACGAAACCAAATTTTCACTTGAAACAGAGTCTACTCTGCTCTGAACAATCAACTGTGCGCATAACTGTAAACTCATAAATAAAACAGGCAATATCTGTCATATATTCGCAAGAATATTATTTTAAAATCAAAGTTAATTTTTTCTCATAATTTTGACAGTTAATTTTTGAATATATGGATGCACAAGTAATGTATTTTTTAATACATTGGTTTTCACTACTTTGGCCATTATAAAGTAAATATATTTTGTAAAAGTGTGATGAATCTCGCGGGCCGGAAAAATGTTCAAGGCATGCGGCCCGCGGGTTGGCCACCCCTGCTCTAGAGAATGCCAATTGTGTAGGCGAAGCTCAGACACGTTACCTTTTTCTGAAAACTTACTAAACTGTCGTGAACAAGAACCATTCGAGGCTTATCAAACAAAGCCTCTGAATTCTTAAACTAAATTTTTTTCCCAGTATTTAATAATTTAGACGTTTTTTAAATTAAATAACAGCTTGCTGAATATTCATATTAGAAAGTCACAGAAGCATAACTAAATGAAAAATAGTGTTAAGGTTGCATAAGCTCTAATTAAGGTAGAGTAGAGCATTGGAATACAAAGTTGTTTATAACAGTATGTTTATTATTCTCTTTTTCAAACATGTACAAATTGCGTTACGTGCATCTCATAGGGCTTATTGTTGGAAAAGAAGCGTCGATCCCAGAATCAAAATAATGCGATAGCGTCCATCGCCTGCACGCGCTCCCCTCCACTACATCCCTGGTTATTGTAATTGTCAGTCGTGACCAGAAAGTTTCAAAAAAGGTGTTCTTTTATTCATCAAAATTTGATACAATAATATCTCACAAAATATACTTTTAACAAGCAGTTTAATAACGAAAATTTGATTCATTTTCACTGCCACTTTCAAACTTCTTCGAAAATTAATGTACGTTAAAAATTACATGGAAATTGATGAAGTTCAAACGTGTCACACGCATGACCTACCATTTTGATTCAATTTATTGAGATTTTCACCCCGCAATTTCGATATCTAAAGATTGTTGAATCTTCCCCTTAAATAAATTTATTTATATGCTCATCTCAAAAATAGCCTACATTTGATCCCTATACGAGTATACATCCTAAGTAAAAAAGATTTATTTTGTTATCGAATCTTCAAAATTAGCAGCGTTACTGAAAGGATTGAAATTATCTAGAATAATGATATATCGACTAAAAGGGTATCTTGTCTCTCCAGGGCCCTCAGGCTATTTCACCCTCCCCTCGCGCAAGACCCAAAAATGTTTTCTTCTAATTTTTCTTACCACAGATTCCTGTAAAAAATCTGAATTTTTCCGAGGTGGTGTGCAATTGAAACACTCATTCACTCAATATAGCGCACCACTGCAAAATTATGAAATCATTCATGAATATGCGCGTTCTATAATTCTAAAAAATGGCTAAATAAAATTTAGTGCACCTATTAAACTTTTGCTTGAAAATTTCTTTTTTTCTGCTTGTTTATGAATGTTTCAATGACCCACCTTCGCGAAAAAAGTCAGATTTTTACTATAACAATTTATTTGTGTTTGTTTTCCAATACGAGAAAATATTGTTTTAATGCACGATTGGATTCTCGTAATGTTCAAAAACACTGAATTTTCATTTATTTATTTATTTATTTATTTTTGCTTCTCGTAGTCTTTGATTGTTACCTATACTAATTTTCCTAAATTATATTAGCTTAAGAACAAATGTAATGACTTCAAATGATTTGTCTTCGGTCCAAGCACTTAAGTGAGAGTAACACTAATTAAATTCCAGGTTCTCTGAAACATCAACTCAAGAAAGAAACCGTATCTCGGAAAAGAGAGCACGGCGATTCCGCCCCAACAGACACGGAATAAAACTTCCTGAAGTCTTGTTGAAGAACTGTTTGTTTATTTATTTATTATTTAATTAGTACGCTATTACTTGTTGTATCTTACACTTATCGAAGCTGAAAGTGTTTTAGACAGTAAATTAGGAATTATTGCAAAATAATGTGTCATGGTACTTTTGTTTCTACGTTCGAAAGATATGTAACAAATTTGAAAATACTGAACAAATGTATCCATATTTTCAACTCCACAAATGGAAAATTATATTACTCCATATTTTATATAATATATACTTCGACAAAATAACACTGTTTGTTGGTTTATTATTGGTGAATATCTATCTAAGCGATAGAAAAAGAGACAATTCCGAAATAACACTTCGCTCTTTATGACATGACGCCTCAAAATAAAAATAATGATGGAAGGTCATCAACAGTAATAAGCAGTTAATAATATTTTGAAGATGTACTATAAATATTGTGTATAAAAGTAGTTGACTCTTACCAGCTTCGCACGGGATTGTGATACAGTATGCTCAATATACACAAAAATAGTATGCTTAAATGCAAAAAATGTGGAATCTGAATTTGATTGTGACATTAAGTGAAAATCCGAAAACATTTCTTTCTTATAACTCCTTTAAAAGCGATATTTTTAGACATTCTTTATAGTTTTAAGTATCTACAAAGCATAATAATTAAGAATGTTGACTGGATGTTGCTTAAGTTTAATTTTTCCTCAAAATTAGTCATTTAGAAAAACGTTCCAAAACGTTCAATCCATTTCACGTTTTAAAATTAAAAAATCAAAAATTACATAAATAGGTTCGTAGATATCTGATTTGCACAAAAAACTAAGATATATCTCCTTTAGTTCGTGAAATATAGAGAAACTAATATGCCATAGTCTCAGCGCTAACCACCACATACTGATAACGTATGCTCCCTGTAAGGATGGGCGTGCTCGTGACTACAAGGTACCCACCATCGGTCTCCAGTTCTAAAAACACTATGCCGTCCGCCCAACAGAAGTCCACCTTCGGACAACCAGACCGGCGGAACAGGAGGGAAGAGCAATAACGACTTGAAGAATTCCAGTGTTATCATACATCCCCAGAGGTATTTCCGGTACCACAACCACGAATCCAAGAAACAAACCAAACAATTCAAATGAAATTAAAACATGAACATTTAATAAAATAAAAGATGCTACTGCACATTTACATACAATAAAGTTTAAAAAAATCCAAATCCAATAAAAAATATTGAAAGTAAAATTAGTACAACGTTAGTAGGTAACTTTAATCTTGAAGTTATCTAGAAGTGAACACATTCTGTTAATTTTTAAAATTTTCTATCTACGTTTCTGAAACATTTTCTTTTACTTTTTATGAAAATACAATTGGGAATGAAACAAATATTCACAAGAATTTGCCTGTTAAATAAAGCCCTAGAATACAATCAGTTTTATTGCTTAGCATTTAGATACAACAATCACAGAGTAAATGAAACGATACCAGAAGGAGCACTAACAAGTAGTCACACTTTTCCTTATCTGTTATGTTTCATTCCTTCATTCACAAGTTCGAAGTCATAGTACATTTTGAGTCTTCGTATGGCACTCGTCCTGTAAAGACGTCCCTTGAGCGCTCCGGACATTCGCAGGTAACCGATTAGCAAAAAGTCATCCGTTTGTTCGCTCCGAAGAGGAAATTCTGCCGACTCGCAAAACATAAGTATACAGTTGAATTTTCTTAGAATATATCTACGACGTTTGTGACGCTTATTTTTAATTATTTATTTCTTCTTCTGAATTATTTAATTTATAGTAGCACGTATTACAGCTACTTTCTTATCTGCATTATTTGAAATTCCTATTTTCGTATTTTTTTAAGTTCCTGTAGTTTTTTTCCCTTTTCTTGAAGCGAAATGCTAAGAGTGATAACTGCAGCAATGCATCCGATGTCCATTGTGACGTCGCGATGGCTGTTGAGAAGGCCTTGCATGCGCCTGCCCTTCTACAATCCCCGGCCAATATCCTCGTGGAGCTCGTAGGGAAAAAACTGGAAGAAGCGATGAGTTTCAATAATGAACTTGTTTCAGAATTGAAAGCGGAACTGGAAACGAAGCATGAGGAGGTCCGCGTCCTTAAGCAGGAGTTGGGAGATCGAACGGATCAGTTAGAGATGTATACACGGAGGAACTCTCGTAGAATCTTTGGGTTAGAGGAAAAAAAAGGCGAAAACACAGATCAGTTAGCTATTTCTGTGGCAAAAAAGATAAGTGTCCCTCTTGACCTTGTTGATATTGATAGGAGTCTTAGAGTAGGTCCTAAAACTCATAGTAAAAAAAATATAGTTGTAAAATTTGTCAGTTATAGAAAACGACAGGAGATATTCCGCGCGAAGCGTGCCCTGAAAGGATCAGGCATCTCCGTGCGGGAAGACCTCACGAAGACCCGCTTGGAATTACTACAGGCGGCGATTCAACGCTTCGGCATCTCCAATGTATTGACTGAAAATGGAACTATCATCGTTCGACGTGGAAACAACGGGCTGAACTCCACAATAGTAAGTAAGATGCTCGCAGTGCTCCCCTTTTTTTCTTTGCCATAAGCAGATATATCAATATCTGTTCCTGAATTTCTCTATCCTTACTATTCCAACTACATATTCTATCCATTTTTTAAACTTTTAATATCTCTACTCCAAAGTACATATTCTTCCCGTAATTTCGTTACAGTGCAAATTTCTCTTTTCTAGTTTATATATATTGTTATGAATTATTAATTTTAGTGGAAATCAAAATTCAAACCGTTGAAAAATACAGCGTGGGCGGACGGTTCCCACCGCACGCGCGGCACTCTGCCAGAGGGTGTGGGTGGCGATGTTTTAGAAAGGTCACTAGTTTTCGGAAGAGAAATGAATGAAATCATAAAGATTACTTCTAGAAAGGGGAGGGGACCCGCCAGTGGTCGGCGCGGCGCCCGGCACCTCAAAGAGAATATGGAAAATTAAATAGTCGGCATTACAAATATTTGGCGGAAGGCGTGAGAACGCAAAATACGAAATTTTCTCGTGTCAGGGCTGGCCTAGCTGCCCGCACAGGCAGCAGGAACAGGCGTGACCGAAACAATGCAAAATAAGCTTATGAACTGATCAAGGTGCGGTCTCGGGAGCGCTTCAAGAAGGGGGCATACCTTTCAACTATGTTAATAAAGAAGATCGTAAATATTTTCAAAGCAAAGAGTGATCAACGACTCAGCAGCGGAGCACATGTTCCGGAGGCACGGCGCTGGATCCTGGGAAAGGCGGCAACTCTCAAAGCGAAGAGCGGTAGCCACCAAGGAATCCGGAAGTGGGCTAGTAATTAGCAGAACTCCAAGTTTTTTGGGTGGTCGGCGAAAAGTACACAACAATAGACCCGGACGTGAGAAAGGTTGAAAGCGTCGGCACGAGGTACCCACATGGCTTCGGAGGAACGAAGATTGTTGTTGTGGAACCAAGCAACGGGATTAGCTCGGTTTAAACATACGTCACGGCTAGTTCAGCCTATCCAATGAAGCTCGCTCGAAATGAGACGAAGGCAATGATTGGCTATCAGAGTTCACATGATGCGTGGGAAGGCGTGAATCTTTTCAAAATAGATCCGGATAGAAGAGGGGATTTGAATTATAAAAAGAGGTGCGCAGAACAGTGAGAGATTGAGAGTCGAGAGATTCTGAGCTTATTATTTGTACGAGTCGAAGAGATTCTATTTGACGCGACTATTCAAAGAGATTATTCTTATAATAATTCTGAGTTTCTTGTTGAGATTCTTACTTGTACGAGTATATTCTGAGACGAATATGCGAGTATCCGAGATTATTTATTCCTAAGTTCTTTTCAGAACTTTAAGGAAATTAGTTTGTTTTCGGAAATTGTTTTCGTTCGAATTTATTGGGCGATGGCAGCATAGCGATGTGAATCAGCACTTCGGCTGTTGAATGTTTTCTAGTGCGTCTCGTGATAACGTCGTTTATTAACGTGTTAACTTGATTCACGAACTTGTGACATTTTTATATCGTCATTTCGGTGCATTGGAATAGAACCCTAGCACTTGTGGGAATGAACCATTAACTTTTATTTTGGGAGAGATTCTCCGTGGAGAGGTTCGGGTATGAGCTGGGTTTCCGCGACTCGGGACGTAAGGCTCAGAGCCTTAATTAGGCCATGGATCACCGGAAGGGCCAGAAGCATGGAGTGATGAACGACGGCGGAGTCAACCGTAGGAGTTCCTGGTTGCAGCAGACGACAATCCACGGGTCACTGAACCGAGCGTCCGCTTCTGGTGACCCGCAGTTGGGTATAAGGCGACCTACATTCCAACTGTGTTAATAGATAAGGTAATTGTAATTACTGGTAGCTTCCAGACAAAATACGCGAGCAAGTGAGTCTATCTAAGTGAACTCGTGTGCTTCGACAATAGAAGACTAACGGGGAAGATAATCGATTTCCCTAATGGACTCGAAGTGATTAGCTTTGATCTTGATTTTGTTAATTTGTGTAACGTAATCTAGGAATTGGGTAGTGGGGACCACTTAGTGAACCCACATCATTGTCAGTGTTATGTGAATTTTGGGGGAAAATTCAGGGTAGTGTTTATTATGCATGTAATAATGGAGGTCATAATAAGTTTGAGAAATGTATTTGTGTTTCAATAAAACCAGGTTTTATTTATTGTGCTACGTGTAGTTCTACTACCAAAAGTGTGTGTTTTTCTTAAAGAAAAGTTGGTTTATTAAAAATGTTTTTTTAACCAAAGTTCATCCTACCTAAACACCCATTCATTAATATAATTAGGAATATTTAAGTATGTTACAATAGTATGTGTATGTATATGTTACCGTGAAAGATGGAAATTGGAGAATGTCGACTTTCACCGGTTAATGTCAACATTCACATAATCACTTGTGTGTATGTCCGAAATATTTGCTAAGTATCTTTATTTCTGACTTACACGGGTAAATGTCGACATTCACCATGCACTAATGGTGAATGTTAAACATGTCGGAGATTTATATTTTCTTACCAAGAATTTAAAACACACAGTATATTCTAAATGGGAAAAGAAAATAATGGCGACATAAGAAATTATGAATATATATTTTTCTCGCTGTATAAGACACCAAAAACTCTTTTCACCTTTACTTGTACACTGAAAGAAACCTATTTTTAATTCTTTTTTTCTTTCAAGTCTCTGCGTCGGTGTAAACCTGCAATGTTGTCGGTGCGTTTAAAAAACATGACTTAACATTACAAATATCACTGACAATCGTTTCTACTGCAAGCAGCAAAACTGTTACGAACCTCACAAAAACAATTTCCTCCTGCTCAAATTGGTGATACTGTACGCATACAAGTCCCTGAATTCGACCATGGTCGTACAGATAGCCGAAATGTGTTAGCGGTTGTTGTTGGAATAGAAGACTCTGACTTCTATAAACTGGCAAATAAAAATGGTACCCTCAAGCAACTTTACACATGTAATCAGTTCGTAATTTGTAAAGAAAAGTTACTTTCCATAGATGAGATTTCTTTTGTAGAAATGTCGCTGAGAGAAGCAGCTGCAGCTAATTCGAGAAGTGGGGGGCAAGGCTATACACGCTGTCATTGCAAGAGGAAGTGTTCCACAAATAAACGCAGCTGTAAAAACAGGGGACTCTTGTGCAATTCAAAATGTCATAATAGTTTAAGTTGTTGCAATAAATAAGATTTGAATCACATAATTAAATAATTTTTTTATTACTATTATTTTCTTTTCCCATTTAGAATGTACTGTGTGTTTTAAATTCTTGGTAAGAAAATATAAATCTCCGACATGTTTAACATTCACCATTAGTGCATGGTGAATGTCGACATTTACCAGCATAAGTCAGAAATAAAGGTACTCAGCAAATATTTCGGACATACACCAAGTGATTAAATTTAATGGATTTATTTGTCAATAGCGTTTTCCTGTAGTGCAACCATTGTATTGCCCTTCCCTTCACTAAAAAATGCGAACCCCAGAAATATTGTGGAACCCTGAGATTAATTAGTCGAGGCGCTCAAAATTGATCAAAATTGTAAATTCCAGTAAATTTTTAACCCTAAAAGATTCGTTCTGCCACTATATATATATATATATATATATC
>NNCF01125932.1:710950-736863 GCA_002313205.1 Laupala kohalensis
GACCGTTGAAGGGTGGCAGAGCGCAGGCGGTCGCACCCGGTCGCGGCGAGGGTGTCGGCGGCGTCCTTTAACATCAAGTGAAATTTATGACGTTTTAAGAAATTGCAAGCTAGCGAGGGGATGAGGGAAGAGACCCGACCCGACTTCATAAACCCTAGATGTGCGGAGAGTAGAAACAAGTACGAACTTGTGTGAAAAATCGTTAAAAGCAAAACATCGTTGAGAAAGTTCTAGAAGGCAGTTGAAGTCCTTTAAAAATGTTCCAATGAGAGTCCAGGCGTAAGAAGGGGGAATCATTTCGGCATTGGGAGTTTTCGATCACGTGGGATTTAAAATTTTGAAGATTTTTGGGAAAAAGAAGGGATTGAGCCCATTTAAGGCAAAGGAAACTAAATTTCGTACTCACATCGATGTTTTTCGCAGCCGCTCATAGCTCACAGCTCACAGCTCACATACAAGTTTTCGTCGCAGCGCTCAGATGTGTTCAGCTCACATCTAAGTTTTTCGTCGTGATCACTTAGATTTTTTTGGCGTCACAGACAGTTTTCATCGGAGCTCACATAGAAGTTTTTCGCTTAGATGCTTCGTCAGCTCCCAGATATTTTTGTCGCAGCAGATGCTTATCAGATCGCGATCAGATAGATGTTTTCCGCTGAATTAGTTGTCTCGTCAGTTTACATCAAAGTTTTTTCTGAGATACAAGTTTTTTCGTCAGCATTTAGATAGATGCTCGTCAAAAACTCGTACAAGTCTTTCGTCAGCATACGCTTCCGAAACGTACTCATGCAGGGCCGATCACTCGAGTCCTTTTGATAAGTTTGTCGGAGCGTTTTTCGGGTGATTACTGGACGGACGCGGTAAACGCGGAAGCTGATCGACGCTGGTCGCAGATAATCCGAGAGGGAGCCGTGCTGACGTCCGTGAGGGATCCACCTCTACTGCTTTCCAATGGTCCGTCATCTTGGTCAGGTATTGTGCGATTGCTGGTGAATTTGAAAGCCAACGTCGCATTGCGCTAGCGCTTCATCAAATGTTTGATAGTAGCTACCAGTATGAGCGAGAACTTTGAACTAAATGAGTGCCTTGATTAAACTCTGTCGCTCAGAAAGGTATGCCAAGTAGAATCAGTGAACTATTGGAACTTAAAGAAGTTCAATTAAACTGTTAATCAGGAGTAATTAGGAGTAAAATCAGTGCTAAACTTTGTTACAAGAAATGAATGTGTAATTGTAGTTTAAAGTTGAATAGAGTTATAAACAGTGAATGTTTATTTTTTGGTTATGATAAATGGTGATAAACTTGATAGTTAGTGAATGTAAAATGGTGAAGCCAGTGATTTTCATGTGTGTCTTTTGGAGGGAACGCCGCCATTCTGGCATTAGCGCGTCTATAAATGATTGATTTTTATTTGTGTCTTTTGGGGGAAAATTACTTAGGGGATGTTTTTGTTATTAAAAATAGTTTTTTATTAATGGATTTATTTGTCTTGCGTTTTCCTTCAGTGGAACCATTGAATAGTCCTTTCCTTCTGATAAAAATCGAACCCCGTCAAGATTGTAGAACCCTGAGAGGAGCTAGACGAGGCGCTTAAATTTTAAATTAAATATTATTTTATTAATTAATCTTTTCAACCCCGTTCTATATATATGTGTGTGTGTTGAAAAATTATAATTTTTACTTTTTTAGTTACTAAGAATTTGATTATAACAATTGATGTGACAATACCAAATGCATATTTTCTTGGAAATAGAGGTCAAGCACTAAAAGATTTGCGTATTTAGAGAGACGTTTTAAAGGGGTTTTGTGTTTTTCCCTGGTGTGTTGCTAGCTTAAATAATAGATGGAAAATGTTTATAACTTTTTGAAATTATTGCACTGAAGTATTTTATAGAACACTATTTATATAGGTAATGAGCACTTACCTTTTTTGCCAATTCTTTTTTCTCTCTATAATATTAAAATGCATTTGAAAACATAATTTATTACTTTTTGTTGGTAGGAATTTGTTAATAACAATTGATGTGACAATACTAAATGGATATTTTCTTGGAAGTAGAGGTCAAGCTCTAAAAGATTTGCCCTTTTTGATAGACGTTTTAAAGGAGTTTTGTTTTTTTCCCTGGTGCACTGCTAGCTCAAATAATTGACAGAAAATGTTTAACTTTTTGAAAATTTTTGCACCAAAATTCTTATTAGAGCATTATTTGTATAAGGAGCACTTTCTGTATGTTCACTTACTTGTTTTTTTTCTCTATAATATTTAAAATGCATTTGAAAGATTATAATTTGTTACTTTTTTACTTACATTTTTTTATAACAAATGTGAGAATCCTAAATGAATCTTTTCTTGGAAGTAGAGGTCAAGTACTAAAAGATTTGTGCATTTGATAGATGTTTTAAAGGAAATTTTGTTCTTACCCTGGTACACTGCTAGCTCTAATAATAGATGGAAAAATGTTTATAACTTTTCGAAAATTATTGCACTAAAATTTTTATTTATGCACCTATTCTATAGGTAATGAGTAATGCCACTTACTTGTTTTTTTCTATAATATTTGAAATGTATTTGAAAAATTATATTTTAAATCCTGTTTTGTTGCTAATAATTTGTTTATAACAATTTATGTGAGAATACCAAATGTATATTTGTTTGGTAGTTGATGTCAAGCACTAAAAGATTTCTGCATTTTGAGAGACGTTTTGAATGAATTACTGTTCTTTTCCTGGTGCACTGCAAGTTTAAATAAGTGTCGGAACATGTTTAATTACATTTTTAAAATAGTTGCACTAAAAAAAATTTAGTGCACTAAATATGTAGGTAAAGTGCACTATTGGGAAATGTGTAAATGTAATTGTAAGTGCTTTCTTAAAGTGAAAGTTATGGGAGTTCAATTTTTTTATAATTTTTTATTTATTGTTGATTTTGTTTATAGAATTTTTCCAATTAAGGTCAGATGTGTATTTTTGTGTAGCACTAGTCAAGCACTCAAAGTTTCTATAGATTGCTTTCAATTATAAAGGAATATGTTTATGAGATGCTCTGCTGGCTTAATATTAAGTCTGCAAATATATTACAAGAATTAAAAGAACAATGCCCTAAATTCTTGTGCACTTAATAAGCACTAATTAATTATGATAAAAATATTGAATTCTTCTACAAACACTTTGCTAGCTTAATGTAGGTGTCCACGTGGTCATTCCACCACAATATTCACTTATCATCATTCATCCCTCATCTCCTATCAACTCTCATCACCATGACTTCTTAAAGCCAAAGCGTCAGAGCTCGCGGAGTAAACGGCGATGGAACACTGCCTTGAGTAGTCTCCCCTTTGATATGCCGAACAAATACATACATACATACATGTCCACGTGGTTTTCGGATATTAAATCAAATGAGGAACCGCTGTCTCTCCAGATATTCATATCATATCCATTTATTTTTACAACCAAAATACAAGGATTATTAACGCTTGAACCCAGCTCTGTTCTTTCTTGAAGCACCTCTGTTACAGTTTGAATCAGCTCCGCCTGCGCGGGTCGCTCACTTTTCTGAGGACAATTGTACGAAATATGTTCCTCCGATTGACATACATAGCAACGTCGTACTTAAGGCTGCTCAAACGAACTGCGACTTTTGTTACCTTTAGTCGGCAATTTCTTACCGGAATCGACTGGTTTCTCTTTATTACTGGTTTTCACCTCATTAGAATTATTATTTGACGCGTTCTCTTTTATTTTCCCATTACTAATTCCTCGATTTTGAGTTTTTTGTTTCTGAAATTTTACTGGCCTTTGAATTTCAGATTTTAGCAAATTATTTTCATCTAATTTGCTACTCAATTCTTTAGAATTGTTGAATATCGTCCAATTTTTAATGAAATGTTCATGGACATCTGGATGTACTTCTCTCTTCATTTGATCTGTTATTATTAAATCCATAAGTTTTTCGAAAGTATCGACGTTTACTCCGTCTACCCATTCACAAAAATATGTATCTGAACTGTATATAATATCTTCCCAACTTTCATTTCTCCTTCGCGAGAAAAATAACACTCTAAACTTTTCCGCACTCATTTTCAACTTTTTAAATAGTATTTCTTTTATTTCATCATAATCGCGTCTATTACTTTCTTTCGCGACCTGTTGTGCAATATACACTGGTAAGAGGCCTAATAAATACGTCATCCATTGGTTATTAGGAACATTTGATTGTGTTGTGTGTCTCTCAAATAGATTTAAGTATAAACGTAAATCGCCGTCTCTTTTGAATTTTCCAATAATTTTATTTAAATCGAGATGAACGGTATCTCGGTCCCTAGACTGTCATGAACTACACGCGCCCCAGCGGTGGCGTAGGTGGTGTCGCTCATCACCAAGTCATCCCGGATTCGATTCCCGACGAGGCCACAAAATTTGTAGCTTTTCACATTAATGTTCCAGTTCATATAGCTGAAAAACAAACCTTCCTTCGTCTATCGAGCTCCTCCTAGTATCAATAACTCTAGTTATTACTAACTACTTCTACTAACCCCTCCACGTGGGCCAAGTTGTTGGTAAACCCAGCTAAGCGGTCCACCTTCTAACAATAGCCCTACCACCCAACTCCTCACTTCTATCGTTCCGTGTAGATAAGCTTCAATAGCATGATACATTTCCTATTTACAAATACAATATAAAAATTACACGCGGAAATTTTTCTAGTTCCAACGCCCTTTCTCTTTCTAAAGCGGCTGCAGTAACATTTAAGAAATATGACTTAATTTTTTTTATTCTAAAGGCAAATGTCTTTTTAACATTATTGTGATTCTAAAAGTTATTTTTATTTCACCAATAACATTTATTTTTTATTCATTGTCTTGGTTTGAGATTTGTTGGAAGTTAAATATAGGATTTTAAATAATGACAAACTTGCATAAGTTGTTTAACTGTAATAAAAATTATATTTCGCAAAGAACTATTAATTAAATTTGCTATAGACAAATATTGGTATATAGAAAATTAACAATCATGCTGCCATAAAAAATGTATTTTTCTAGACTAGATTGTAAAATATTTTATTATAAAAATATTTATATATTTTGTCTGTATTAACAAGTAATTTTCAACTTTACGCGATAAATAATTCATCTCCAATGGAGTATTATTTGAGATATTATAAACAAAATAAATGGTTGTCACAAAACTCCAAAAATAATAAATACTGATTGACAATTGGCAAACGAATTACTATCGAAGTAATCTCGTACAGATTTTCCTGCATTTTGAGAAAATGTAATAAAATAACCTCAAGATCATTGAAGTAGATAGGAATAGAGATATCAAATAATATATAATAATTTAAACTGTTTAGTGATACTAATAATATTTCTAAAAGAACATTTCATTAGTTTTGCTTTTGATAAATATCAGAATATAGGAAATTTACAAACATGGTATGTATTTATACGTTAGACTATAAAATAAGATATTAACAAATGTAGTTGTATATTTTGTCTGAATTAATGAATAAATGCTTCGTTTAGTAAGTAATTTATCAGACAGGCATAATTTATCAACTGAAGGGTAATAGAGTTAATGTACTTTCCAGATGCCAGCAAGGAATTTTATCATTTATTTGAACCAAGAACTTTGAAGGAAAAAAACCCAGAATCCTGAGCGCTTTTTCAGGTTCTAAAAAATTCAGTTTTTTCTGTATTTAACAAAAAGACTTCAAAATTTATATCATAACAAAATTATTAATTTTATTTCCTATAAAAATACTCTAATTTATTTTTTTGTTTTTTGACCAAAGAATTGTTCTTGAAACTAGCGCTACTTCTTTTGGAGTCAAATCTTTAAAAGCCCAAAAGTCAGTAAAAAGCTTTGTACATAAAATCACTTCCATAGGTATAACTGAAGCAAAAGAGGTACAATTTGAAAGACTGATATATTTTTTGTTATATAAAGACTGATATATAAAGCTTTGTACATAAAATGACTTCCATAGGTATAACTGAAGCAAAAGAGGTACAATTTGAAAGACTGATATATTTTTTGTTATCTGCTTCACATGGAATGACCCTTAGAGGAAAGGCAGTACAACTAATATCACACAAACCTTCTGTAAGAGTCTTATATAGTGTTAAAGAAAATGAAAACAAAGACATGAAAGTCACAGATTTCAAAATGAGATGCTTCAATTTGCATGGACTGAAGAATGGCAAAACATGGTGTATCGATTGGTGAATTAATAAATGAATGTAAGCATCATGGAGAAAAAGGTATAGTGGCTTCTTTGGGTGTTAAAGTAGACAGGAAACCCACGGTAACTGTAAGAAAAGATATTGTTAAAAAGGTAGTTAATTCATTTAAAAAATTGTTTCAAAAATTTATTGATTTAATGTCCTTGATTATACTGAAATAAAGTTATTTTTTTAGACATTCTGTAGTGTTACACAAAATTGAAAAAATTAATAAAAATGTATATTAGCAAATGAAATATGTCCTAAAAATAAATAATATATTCAGTCATTCATTTCAGCATCTCACATTTATTATTAATTTTATTTATTCAAAAACATAATTTAATAACAATTGTTATTCTATTTAATTTTTTATTATCAACATTAATTTTTAATATAAAGAATTGATTCATAACAAGTAACATTTGTTACTAATTAGTATTACATGAATTGATGAAAAAAACTTCTTTGCAAAATTTAATAGAATAAAAAAGTTACTTAATGACATGCAACATTTATCATTATTTATAACCATTAAAACAATAAAATTATTTTAAAAAAGTGGTACAATTAACCAAAAATGTTTTTTATACTTACATTAATTTTTTCTATTACAAAAGTTTTTCTTAACGGAAAATTCCAATTTATTTATTAATTACTTAATTCTGTTTGTATAATAACTTATCAATTATTTAGAGACTATTAAATTGGTTGACAAGTCTACACAACATGGAGTGAGAAATTCAAACATCGCGCACTTCCATAAGAATAACTGAATGAAACCTAACAGAATCTCGTTACTGCATAATGACGCCAACATTCTGGTTTTGCCGTGTTCTTCTGCAGTTTTTGATAACTTTTTATTTTATCGGTTAATTTTGTTGATTTTTGGAGTGTCTTTTTCTACAATGAATGCCCAACATGTACGATAGTATTTTTTGCTCATTTCACCGCCTAACTTTTTCACAATTTTAAAAATACAGTTCGTTCCAGGCAGCTTGAGAGCTATCTCCATAAGAGCCTATGTAAGTTATCTGCAATTAACTCGAAAACAAGTCGGAAAAAAGAAAAATGTTATTAAACTTCTTTTTTTCAGAGATATAAGTTTTTTCTTTTGATTAAATAACAAAAGAGGTCAGTTAACCGGTATCGCCTTGACGTTCAATCTACATCAAGCATTGTGATACGCGCTTCGTCACCGGGTGACAATATTAATATTGAAATTAATAGTTATTCGCTTATAAGAGGTACAGTGTGTACGGTTTTAAATGGATTTACTCGTACATGTAATGCCACGAAATGCGAGTTTCCTTCGCCTATAATCACAGTATTAGATACAAATCTTTATAAAATCCTCGCACAAATAAAACAAATTCCTTATAAATAAATAAAAATTAACAGACTTGAGCACTAGGAATGTCATTTTTCTAATGAAACCAAATTTAAAGTTTTACGACCATCTGCCCATAGATTATAACTATGCAACAAACTCTTTTTTGGGAAATGTTTTACATTAATACACATATTATCTAAATATGTCATTTTCATCAAAATGTTAAAATTTGGTTGCAATCGATGCAGTAGTTCTCGTATTATAAACTTGCAGAGTACAAGTTGTGCCAAAAAAGTACTTTTTTGTATTTATAATAATAAATCAGTCACTATAAAAAATTGTGCTTCTAACAAAGCACAAAACAAAATAAGCTCAATTTTGGAATATATCTAGGTGTCATTTGGAGCTTCCCAGTTAGTTTCTATTTAAATATTAATTCAAGTATCTATAATTATAACAGTTTACATACATATAACAGTGGGTATTACATGGCAAACTACAACTTTTGTTTTCATTTTTAACGAAATAATTTTATGTTTGAAATATTCGCACCAAAATAAATTGAGTTCGAACATATTGTCATTATCTTGCTTTTAAGCTTAGAAAGAGCCTAATAAAAAATAAATTGAGAAAAACTAGTGTCATGATTTGTGCTCTGAGGATGCTAAACATTAGTGTCATTTCTAATATAAGTGCTTGTGCAAAAAAATTGGTTCATGGGTTTAACTACACCCATGACATACTCTACATACTGTGATTTTAAGTCAGTTTGATGTCTTCAATAACAAAGTTTAGAAAAATAAATTTAAAGATCATATTTAAAAGAAACTGAAAGATATGCTTAACATAGTTTTTAAGTTATTTCCTACTATTTCTGAACCTTGCGGATTTATTGGATTTTTAGTTTTTCCCGCACAATGTTTCCTTATAATTATTCAAAATCTGATTAATAATTATTATGACAAAACTATAACTCCATTTTATGAGTGTACACAAAAATGTTTTGCTCTTATTACGATTCTAATGACAAAATATTGATAGTAAAAATACAAATAAATACCACGACAAATTTTGACAATTAGCATACGATTTACCATTCACGTGATAATACGCAATAAGACATCTTTTTGACAAATTGTAAATAATTAGTCTCAAGATCGTTGAAATGAAATTCCACTTATACGACGAATACCGCCAAATATTCTCCGTATCGGCTGCACTCTATACACCAACTCCGAGTGGTTGAATAGACAACGATCTGACTGTTCCAAAACCTGTGGATCAACTGACTTCCTAGTTCATACATTAACAATGGTAGCAAAAGTTGAAGAACTCAAGAATTAGCACGGATTTAAACAATGGTAGGTCTTTCGTTAGTCAGGGACGTTGGGGTGCAATGGGGCTGTAACTGCTTCAACCCAATCAGAAGCTTACGGTGACCTTGCCAACTGGGGTTGACAGGACCGCCCAGGGACCGCCTGTCTGTGAGTGAGGCAACACGTGCACTTGTTCTCACGCCTCCCAAATGACATTCCAATAACTTTCTCACGTTAATTCAATTGTAACTAATACCAGCCAAGAAAGATTTCAATCTAATTCGGTTTCAGACTTTTATTTATTACACTGTTTTCAAATTTAATAGTATCAATATTCTTTAAAATAATGTGACAATTAAAATCCCTAAAATAAAAATTTCCAAAAAATATCGTAAGTCGATATTGGAATTGTAATATCGATACATTGATATAGATAAAAAATATCGATTTATAGAAAGGAAAATACCGTTCATATGATATATCGATATATTTTTAACATCCCTACTCTGGACTCCGCGCCTGCTGCTGACTGCTTCGCGCAGGCTTCGCGCATGCCCGATGGGTAGCACCTCGGGCGCCGCCATCCTGCCGCCATCTCCTCCTGTATCGTTAACTCGCTAAGGGCCACTGTTACAAGGCACAGTTAACACCCGCCTAACTGATGGGATAGCTGACACGGACTAACGTTAGACCGTTCGAGCCTAACTGATGTACACTGTTACAAGGCAGCAAGCGAGGGATAAACGACTCGGGCTAGCTAGCACTTGTCCAACGTTAGTTGGCAATACCGAACAAGCGACCTCTACGAAATCGAGATATCTTACCAGATGTTATGTTGGTCACACGTGAGCGAGTGCAAACTCTTACGAAAGTTTCCGCAAATGTGATTGGTTGTATTTTACGCACAGATACAAATATTTCCGGAGTGTTGTATCGAGGTAGTTATTGGGATAAGTGTTTGCGAAGGTGTTTTCTGAATTTTGGTATATTTCAACTTTTGACTCTTCTAACGGTTTCTTTTATTTTTTCGGCACAGTATCAGATTTCTCGATCTTTTTGGTGAAAATAGCTAGGTTTTATGGTATTATTCTTCCTGATTTTTTGACAACAGGCAACAATTTCTGGATTACGGCACTTATTTTAAATCACATGGAGAGAGCACGGTATAAATGGATTCTCCATCAATAATGTTAACTTGTTCATTTTTCTCTTTTCTTCATAACCTTACCCTTGCTTGTTCTGGTACAAAATTCATGAATAAGGTAAATTTATTTTAGTTAATTTGTTTTCAACTGTGTATTATTATCAACGTATTATTTCTATCAGAATCAAGCATATTATCCCTGAATTTCAGCATTAAGTTGGAGCTAGTTGTAATACATATTTGCCTCTGCCTTAGGGCCCTTGATCGGAATTGATGGGATGGTCCCTTGCTTGCTTCCGGAGAGTAAATTAGTTTATTGTCCTCCACGTGATCATACGCAGTTTGTACCGTCTTTGACAATACATTTATTATTATTATTTCATTCGCTAAATATCTTTTAGTCAATCATTTCTGGTAAAATTGTATTATTTTATGGTTTCAATATCAACCTTGACATTAATACATAGTGTCTCTTTCTGAACTATTTATTGCAGAAAGCTTTTTTAACCACATAGTGCCTTCAGTGCTACATAATAAGATAGAGTTCTATGGAAATCATTCTTCATTTGCATTCACTGCAATATTGCAGTGGGACAAACTATTACCAGACTCTTTTGAAGAGACACATTCATCCCCCTTCCCAGAACAGAAAAACCTCCTCTTCCATACACCGAAACACCTTTCCACCGTATTACAGGTGCGGACATGAGATTCTTGGTATAATGTCTGAAAAGAGTAAGAATTTATTATCATGATGGTACGTCTTGCACTTCAGGTAGTGTACCAGGTGCTGCTGATAACAATTCATGAAATTTTAAATATTGTTATCTATTCTGCTTAAGATCAAAATTAATTATTGTAACTACATGAATTATTGAGCATTAAAAATGTAAATAAAATATACCATTTAAATAGAAATAATCTACTTGAAAAATGGTTTCTAGTTTGTAACCAAGTTATTTAGTTTTGATACAGTTTTTATTGAATAGTTTTAATTGTCTGGAAAGGTAAAGCAAATTTCATGTTTTTTTCTATATTCATTTGTGAAGAATGTGATTGTGTTGGAATGTACATGTGAACTTCAAAACTGTTCCTTCTGAGGCTTCATGTATGTTTTTTTTGTTGTTGTTGGGGCTTTAGGGCTCGTCAACATCGAGGTCCTTAGAGCCCATGCAAGTAGGGAAAAATGCAGTTTCACACCATAGAGAAGAGCCGTAATGACTCTTCCCCGTGTGTGGGACTCGCCGAATATCTCGACCATACGCACTAAAAAACCCTCCTGAAATCAACAAATATCTAAATAAAAAGATGAAAGAAAAGAAAACAGAATACCACTGAATTCATCGCTCCCTTCTTTCACTTTGACTGGTTTTGAGTCTTTCTTAGGGTCTGTTTTTGACAAAGATGCTGTCACGATCGCCGCCGATAACATCCACAGAAGTATAAGAAGACAATACCCACTAAAAACCCTCCTGAATTCAACTAATATCCAAATACAAAGATCAAAGAAAAGAAAACAGTTGCCCAATACATTATATCATAAAAAAGAAAAAAATTCTAAATATTATATTTGCTAATTACAGAAACGAAGGATGAAAGGAAAGAAGACAAAAAAGAAAAAAAGGAATACAAATTTAAACCCTCCCGAGAACTTAAGGGAGGAGCCCCGATCAACTCATAAAATTAAATAGTTTATTAACATTAACCGTTTATTTCCGAGAATTGTTGGTAAATCTGCAGCCAAACCAATTTGTCTCCGTATACTCGAGTATCTTCTGCAATTAGTTAGTAGGTGACGAACTGTTAGAGAAGAGCTACACTCCTCACAAACGGGTTCATTAAGTAGTAAGAGATACCGATAAGTGAGAGGACAATGTCATATGCGCAGACGGGTCAGCAAGACGTCGTCGCGTCGGGTTGGCGTACAGGAACTGCTCCATGACTTAACTGAGGATTTGATAACTCGAAGCTCATTCCTTTCAACAGCTAACCACTCATTGTTCCATTCACTCAGAATCCTTATATTGATGGAAATTATGAGATCTCGTTTTATAATCTTGGACAAATCCACGCGATTATTAAGGCATGCTGTCTTTGCGGAAACGTCTGCTTTCTCATTTTCTCTGATACCCACGTGTCAGGGAATCCAGCAAACCATTATGTTCTTTCCATCACTTTGGAATGAGAAAAGCACATCCTGGATGTTCTGGATCAGCTTATCAGCTGGACAATAATAATAAATTTATTGTCAAAAAACAGTACAAACCGCATAAGGCCACGTGGAGGACAATAAATTAATTTACTCTCCGGAAGCAAGCAAGGGAACATCCCATCGTTTGCGATCAAGGACCCTAAGGCAGAGGCGGATTCAAAAATATTCTGGATTGCTTGAAGAGCACTTAGCGAATCAGAAAATGTGATCCGCGGGAGCACATTGTTGATCGCAAAGCTCTCCATATGGCGTAGCACTCTGCGGTGTAAACACTGCACAAGTCGCCTAGACGGTAGTCACAGGTCTCACAAAGAGCAACCGACACCATCAGCTTGCTTCGAGCCGTCGGTAAGAACAGGGATATGCACCCGATGTTTGTCGAGGATTAGGAGAAAGTATACCCTCAATATCGGAGCTAGAGTGTTCTTCTTGTCATAATGCAAAAAAACGAAATTAATCTTCGGCTTGTGCAAAGCCCAAGGCGGAGTCTTACTGAAACCTTGATTTAAGACATTAGGTGTGCGTATATTCAAGGTTTCCTTGATTTGTTTACAGCGATATCCAAAAGGTTTGGTTTCTCTCAGTCTGATGTTGTAGAAACGCATGGAAGAAGAAGGACGAATCACCCGCGTTGTGCACCAGATTGTCGGGTAAAGCGCTTGGCAAAAGTGTCGTAGAATGAGGTGTTGCCGCCGGAGCTAAAGAGATGGTTCGCCAATCTCGGCATACAAACTCGGAATGGGACTAGTACAGTAGGCTCCCGTAACTAGACGGCTTCCTGCATGGTGGACACTATCCAACTTCTTGCAATAACTTGCACGAGCAGAGCTATATACAACGCAGCCATAATCGAGCCGAGATCTTATGAATTCTCGAAAAAACTGGTGCAAGGAGGAGCGATGAGCGCCCCATTCCCTGCTACTCAGGCACTTTAATAAATTCAGAGACTTTAATGTTCTCGCTCTTAGGTCTGCAAGATGTTCAATCCAATTCAGTCTCTGATCAAAAATTAGACCTAGGAATTTTACAGAAGGATAGAATTTTAGAACATTGTTCCCCAGGGCGAGGTGAGGTATTGCCAGAAGACTTGGTCTCATACTGAAAATAACACAGCGTGGTTTCTCAGCAGAGAAACGAAAACCAGACGTCTTCGACCAGTGGTATAATCTATTGTCGACGAGTTGGATTAGTCGCTCCGAATTGTGACACTTCGATGAACAAACGATAGCAAAATCGTCGACGAAAAGAGAGTGTAAAACAGGATTCTTTACAGCAGACGTTATGCTATTTATGGCCACAGCAAATAAGGTCACACTCTGGACTGATCCCTGAGGAACACCGATCTCTTGAAGAAGCAGATCCGAGGTGTCTCTTCCAATTCGGTAGCGGAAGGAACGCTGATCCAAAAAAGACAGTAGTATCACAGGAAGACGTCCTCTAAACCACCAGGCATTCTGTTGTTTTAAAATGCCATGACGCCAAGTAGTGTCATAAGCCTTCTCGATGTCAAAGAATATTCCGATGACGTCTTGTCTTCGGACAAAAGCATTTTGAATTGCTGTTTCCAAGAGAAGTTGTCCAAGGTGGAATGGAATTTCCTGAAACCATACTGAGATCGACTCAGCAAGTTATGCTGTTCAAGATACCAGGCGAAACGTCCGTTGATAATTCTCTCCAGAGTTTTACCGACGCAACTCGTCAGGGCAATGCTTCGATAACTACTAATGGTCGTTTTGTCCTTACCTGGTTTTTTAGTAAAGGGATAAGCGTTGTTTCCTTCCAGGAATTAGGGAATACTCCCTGGGACCATGAAAGATTTAACATATCCAGAAGGTAATCTTTCGACTCGAGACTCAGTTGTCTCAGCATTTCATAATGAATTGAATCAGGGTCAGGCGCAGTATCGTGGACTGTCGCTAGAGCTTACTCGAGTTCCCACATAGAGAAGGAAGAGTTTTAGGGTTCCCAGTTGGGGAACGAAAGTCAAAAGATGTGCTCTCTGCTATTTCCCGTTTTCTCGCGAAATCAGGATCACAGTTTGCTGTAGATGTTAGGTCAGCAAAGTATTCAGCCATCACTGTTGTCATTTCTTTGTTGTTGGTGAGAACCCGACCCTGATAATTGAGTCCAGGTATTGGGTCTCGAGAACACCTTCCAGATATCTTTCGGATTGACTCCCATACTTTAGTGGACGATGTTGATATCTTAATGGTGCATAGAAACACTTTCCAAGATGTGGATCTGGTTTCTTTGATAGTTCTGCGCGCTTTAGCTCTATCAATCCGATAGACGGCGAGGTTTTCCGGAGATGGACTAGCCTTAAATCTCCGCAATGCTCTTCGCCTTGCCCGAATGGCGGACCGATATGCGTCGTTCCACCAGGGGACATGAGTTCTTCGCGGAAATTAGATGTTTTCGGAATGGATTCTTCAGCGGCGTGATGAATAACCTGGTCGACCCTCTCTTGGACACTACCCGTTTCTCTGAAGACAGACAGAGAACGGTACAGTATCCAATTAGCCTATCTGAGAATCCATTTCCGTGGCTTGCTTTCGGGAATAGTCGCACGTTCCTGCAAGGACAACCACATAGGATGATGGTCGTTACCATGTAGATCACCTTCTACCTTCCATTGAAAGATATCAGCAACTTCAGGAGAGCATATTGAAAGGTCTATAGCAGTCCATGACCCCGTGACAAATGCGAAGTGGGTCATTTTCCCGGTGTTCATTAAGCATAAATCTTCTCGCTCAAAGAGACAATTCAGCAGTCGGCCCCTGGGGCAATCGCTCGACGAACCCCACAGTACACTGTGGGCGTTGAAATCTCCAAGGAGAGGAATGGTCTAGGGAGCTGGTGAATTAATCTTTGAGGGAAGTCGCCGAGAAAACTCGTGACGGAGGAAGGTAAATAGAACACACGGTCATAGCTGATACGCTCTGAATTTTGACTGCTATAGCCTGGATTGGAGTTTGTAGGAGAACAGGTGAGTTAAGAGTTGTAATTCTTTTCGATGTTATATAGCCATTAGGTGCCACTGAAGTATGGAAGCCATTACGTTTTGGAACCTCCGGGGCCAGGTTCATGAATGTGCATTTTCGCTTCACCGTCGGTCAATGCACATTCTGATTCGGAGGAAGGAAGTACAGAGACGTTCTTTTTACATCTTTGAAACTTTTTTGACGAAGTTTTTAAAAATTCTTTAATGTTCAGGGGTTGCTCCCTAGAATCCTGCTTTGTCTCTGTCTTCGTTGTTACCGTGGTAGGTTTCGCACTACTTGACAGTTTCTTTGTAATAGATGGATGTTGGTGTTGTTTTAGGTTTCTCGGGAACGGCTGAAACACCTTTCGTTCCGCATTTGCACTGGCATGTGCACGACGTTGTCGTAGACACGTCATTGAAATCGGCTTCAACGGTATCGGTTTTCATGACTTTAGGTGTCTTGGCTGCGGTGGAGTAACTGGTGGAAAATACAGGATGTAAAGCGCTGTATTTCTACCGCGCTTCACCGTACGGGATCTTCTCCGTTGTCTTAATCTCCTGCTCTTTCTTTTCTTCCAGAAAGGCTACACACTCCCTGCTCCACACCGAGTGATTGCCTGTGCTATTAATGCACTTAGCAGACCCCGGGCATGAGGCGCCCGGTTCGTGTGCCTTTTTTCCGCACGTCCCTCAGGTATCACGGCCCTTACACGATGTTGTTTTATGTCCAAAGCTCTGACACTTAAAACTGCGCAGAGGATTTGGAATAAAGGGACGCACTGGCAGGTTCAGCCGGCTTTGAGATCTTTGGGTAGCTGAGGAAGTCAAGTGTCAAGATGAAGGAACTAATCTTCTGCGGTACACCATTTACCTTCCTCATGATTAGACTGACTTCAACCACGTGGTCAGCCTCCCATTCTGCAACAAGCTCGTCAGTTGACATTTCCATAATGACCCTGCAATTTACAAATCCCTGGCTGCGATTAAGCGCAGCATGGAGCTCGCACAGAGGGTACTCGCCCAACAAGGTACATTTTAATAGTGCCAACGCTTGCTTGTCGGTTTTTGTTTCCAACAGCATTGACCCAATACGAAGCCTCTTAATAGATTTTAGTGTTCCAACCAAACCCTGTAAACCTTTGTAAATGTAGAACGGGGATACTTGCCAAGTGTCCCGTCTACACGTGTCATTACGACGAAAACATTCTGGTGAGAAATGTTCTCTTTCTGAAGCGGGATGGCTGTGAACCCTCGGTCGCTTCGAATACGTTTTGGTGGAATACTTACCTTGCGGTATACCCACTCCGCAAGCAGGAAAGTCTAAGAATCAGTCATCTTGTCCCACGAGTTCGGAGGAAATAAATGTCTGGTGACGGGGAGCCCCCGCATCACGCCACTAAGCCTTGTTCAACTGAGATACGGCTGTTGCCCCACAGGTTGTCCGCTAGCGGGTGTTTGTCCTCAACACCCATTCACCTCATCGACGTGTAACACCGTGAGATTGAGGGTTTTTTATAGAGGTTTATTCCTTCCTCGCGACCCTGCCAATGAAGGCAAGATCTCCGCGCTTCGAAACACGCAACTTTCCACCATCGCGCCAATGGTGGTCGCTGAAGCATGCCCAAAGCTTACGGTGTCCGAGGACTGGTAGATAGTACCCAGCTCGGGGCTGTGGGTTGCCAAACCGATACTCAGTCGAAACTGAGCCCCCTGCGTGGGAAGAAAAACTAATGAGTATATGCCTAATGTGCGATTTAGGATAAAGTCTAAATTTCTTGAAACCAATAGCTATGTTATATAATTTTTAACGGATCATGGTAATTTTACAGACTCTTTAATGAGCATGCGACGGAAAGAGACTGAAGTATGTATGTGTNTACACACTAGGGAGAGCCAACGTGACTCTCCCCGTGCGTGGGACTAGTCTGATGATTTGGCCATAGCCACTAAAAAAACCTCCTGAATTACCATATATCCAAACACGAAGAGGAGATGAAAAGAGAGACAACTACTGCCAAAACCATTGTAAAAAACAAAAGAAAGGATATTGTAAATTTAAGCAAAGAAATATGTAAATTTAAAGAAAAGGAAAAAAGAATGTAGGATGTACATCCAAACCCTCCCGAGAACTTGAGGGAGGAGTCCCGGTTCAATTTTAGATTTAAACCATGACATATAAAGATCAGTGTGCCAAGGGCTACTTTCCTGAAAGAATCTAAAAAGGCATATCAAAGTCAGTTATTTTTGACCAAGCATATCATCTAATCTGTTGAATAGTGTCTTCGTCCGCTGGTACTATATTTGATACATCCCAAAAGTATGTGCTGCGCGGTAAGTTGTGTAAAATCTTACAGATGGGGGGAGCTTCACCGCGTAAGAGATGACCATGGGTAAGATAGCAGTGACCAATACGAAGACGAGTAAGGATTACTTCTTCACATCTGTTTGTACTGGATGAAGACGACCAGGTCTTAACGGAGATTTTGACCTTTCTCAGCTTGTAGGCGCAATTTTCCCATTCGCCTTGCCATGTCTTAAGAATAGACGATCTTTGTGTCTGATGTGGGAACGGTTGTAATGTCAGGAACTGCTTTCTGCGTTGCCCAATTCGCTGCCTCATCAGCTTCTTCGTTACCAATAACCCCATGCCCAGGAATCCAACAAAGGACTATTTCAAAATTTTGAACTGTCAAACGGCTTATTTGATTCTGAATAGTCAGTGTCGCGATGCCAGTGTACAGTAAAGACACTGATCACAGAGCTCTAATAGAGTCATTGCATAGAACCACACGCCGCATTGATGATAGCTGAATGAACTTCAGCGCCTGCATATTTCTCCGCAGTGTACACACTGCAAAAGGAATGGAAGCGGAAAGAACGGTTGGCACTATGGCAGTGGAAAGAAGCACCCACGGAATTGTTTATGGATGAACCATCAATGTCGATAAACATAATATACTAGAAAGCTTTCATTTCTCTGAAGTGCTGCATTTCCCTGTGGTACACAGCAGTAGGAGTGTCCTGTTTTGAATGTTTAGATAGTCGAAAGTCGGTAGTTAGTGGAATGTGAAACCACGTGGAGTGAGAGAATGTGGATATTTCACCGGAGGTAGGAATGTCATTTTCTTCCAGCAGAATTTTAAAGAGGACACTCTGGGTGGTGTAACCAAGGTCTTGCAGTGTAAGATGAACAATATTTGGGAGAATGGATGTGCTAGCGTTTGGGGTGAGCTGAAACCCCCACAAGTTTCACTCCATAAGATTCAAGTGAAATATTGCTTCTTCTGCTGAGGGATGAAGGACTTCTACGAGCTCGGACTTCCTTCGTCACCCCTCCTCCATCCGCCTCACCCCACCAAGAATCCAGGATCTCAAGTTCGTTATGGACTATTTCCCAAACTTTCACACCGTTAAGCTCTCATAGGTTCTTAGGCAGATTGTCTCCATACTTTGGGCTGGGTACTCTTACCCAAACACTGCAAATCCCCCTCATTGCTTCCGTCTTTGATTAAACACTTTCAGTGATTCTTCAAATTTAATACCTAAAGGTCGAATCCTATCCATTGCCATATGGAATGCCCAGGCTAAGATCACCCGAAAACCTGCTTCTATAAGGCAATTCCTCGTGGAGTATTCAATTTCAATACTCCTCATCCAAGAAACCCACCTAAATCCAGAAAATCGTTTCACCATCCCCGGATATTACATCTACCGCGATGATCCCGCTGCCAAAGACGGGGAACCGCGATCGCGGTACGTCATCACACACCTCACACGCTCCTGCCCAACCTCGTTCTCACTGGCATCGAAGCAACCCCTGTCAAAATAGGAACATCAGACTCCATTATTTTCGTTTCGTTGTATAAAAAAATCGTCAAATTACCTCCTCCACGCGGACCTCCAAACGCGTCTGAGAAACCATATGCACAATGTCACAACCTCTCTATACCGGACACCGCTTCGCCCCAGGTGATGCACACTGCCGTCAAGGTTGAGACATTCGCCGACGTGCTGGAAAAGTGCTTCACGCCGACGTCACTCCAGTCCGCCATCACGCTTACGACGACAGCCCCATGAAGTAATTTAATTACCACAGAAAAAAATATAGACATTTCAAAGGGTGTTTAACAAAGATATGGGAAGTGAAACATGGCTTGAATGGATGTTAAAAGATGCAGACAGAAATATAGTAACTACTCACACCACAGAACATAGACTCGTTAAGAAAACTTTGTATTCAGAGTAATGTCGAAAGATGTAGACGCGACTAGAAATAAATTAATAAAAATGTCGTTTGAGATTCCGGCAGATTTTGCCATTACGGAGTCTAAAAAACACGCCGCCGAAAAAAATGGGTTAAAAAGACACCGGATGACCGAGTGACCGGGAAGATGCACCGCAATCCTCGTACGGTTATTAAATTAATATCCGCCCTCTTTGGCTCATTCTAGATTACTTTCCCGCCATATGAAAAAATGCGACAGTAGCGATGCTTCCGAAAGCAAAAAAAAATAAAAAAATGCCGCGACCCAAACAAGCACCGCCCTATATGTTTACACCCTATTTTAGGGAAGACCCTACGGCGAATAGTGTTGGCACGCTTGAGTCGAATTCTCAACGATGCAAATGCGATCCATCCCGAGCAATACGGTTTTAGGAAAGGTCGTTCGTGAGCCACGCAAACACTTGACAATGGAGTTTAGTAATGGAGACGGCGACGGTCATGAAACAACATTTTTTCCATCGAACAGTACTTTTTTTATTTCTCCTTCGCTTTTGATAACGTAAATCAAAAAGTCCTCCTACTCTCGAAATTAAAACCGCTCTTTCTGGAATTTTTATTGCATTTTATAACTTCATCCGGGCATACCTTCCGAGTGCGGTACCAACGTTTCACCTCGACCCCCGCCCCCTCAACGAAGGAGTGCCACACAGCGCGGTTCATGCACCCACGCTTCTTGTCTTCACTACAGACATACCAAGGGTGCCAATGATCCGAGTTTCTCTAAGCAGACGACCTCGCGTATTGTTATACAAAAGTCGCTTCCTTCCCCCGAACCGTTAAGCATTTGTAGCGGACCGTCGACATATTCGTCGAATGGTCACGCGATAACGGACTCAACGTTAAAGCCCACCAAATGTTAGGTGCTTCTCTTTTCATTTTCCATAACCTGAACCATAACGACAAAATCTTTCACCATTCTAGGTAACGATACTCCACGGTAAGACGGCGTCACTTTCGATCGTAAATTGATTTTCAAAAAACACTTGCCATTTGGCGGCCCAAAACATTCACCGATGTATCCGCAGCCTCTACCCCATCTTCCGCTCCAGGAGTCAAAGCCTGTGATATAAGGTTAAGTACATGGCATGCGTTCGAATTGCAGGCGTTTACGCTTGCCAAACGTGGACGTTTCCTCCGAAATCGTCAACGCATGAACTCGTGCGGAAAACTATTTCATTTGTGTAGCGTACAAACCCGAGCGAGGTACTTTTTTCAATGGTATTAAAAAGATATATAAAATTACGCCCATTTCGGAATTTATTCAAAAACTCGCAAGAAAACATATAGATGATGCATTTGAAAATCCTGGCATCGAACCATCATTTGAAAAACATTGTGAACTTATGAACACCGCACCTGTTCCCAATACATTAAAACGCTCGCCCACAGACGTTCTGTGGTATCCGTCTCCCACATAAAATCATCATTCGACCTGTCATCTGGCTGGAGAGCAAAGTTGCCGGATCTCAGACTAAGCGGTTCTCTAGACTTTTCACCTATCTTTCTTTCTAACATCCTGCCTTCCCACTATGTAGAAAAACATCAATAGCATGCTACAAAAATTTTCCTTGTTACAAATCGATAAAAACGCTGTTGACGTGGATCAAGAAAACATCAACTCCAGTGTTGCAGTGTTCATTTCGACTAAACACTCATCAACAGTACATAATTGATAGGAGATAGCATGAGAAATAAAATATAAATTATGTAAAATATTATTTCATTTTAACATTTATTTTTAATAATACTCTACAATGAAAACGCTTTTTTTTTTAAATTTTGGTCAGGGAGAAACTTCCCCTGGGAAAGTTCTTGAGAACCTATCTAAAGTAAAAATTGGTTATTGAATTGGGTTTATTTTACAGTAATGACCTTCATTGGATTCTCAATGTTTTTGTTCAACCCCTTATACTAAAAGAAGACAAAAGCAGTATGCGAAATATTTCTTTGTCTACCACACTTGCTCTGTTCCTCCGGCATTTATATGTAACCTTATGTGTAGAACGTAGAAAGTACTCTGAAAAATTTTGTTTCCACAATCATGTCAAATAATTAATAGCACAGGTGGTAGTAGCATGTAGTCTGTGGTACTGACCTTCTCTTCAATTGCTTAAAATTTAAAATATTTCACAGAAGATTATAAAGAGACAATATAAAAACATATTTCATCCTAAAACATACCAATATCAAAAATCCCAAACGTTTTTAGATATTTGATAAAACAAACTTGACATACCAAAATCAAGATATCCCAATTAGTTCATGCAATATAGCAAAATAGAATGTCGTTATCACAACAAACATGAATACGTGTTTACGCTACTGCCTTTTTTTTGGGGGGGGGGGCTTTAGGGCNCCGTTGTCAGATTACAATGTATAAGTAAAACAGGAGCACAACAAAAATTTTGAAATTAAGTTATTGAACCACGTTTAAGTAGAAGGTTATTTTTTTCCGAATTCTGAAAATACGGTTATTAAAATTCTAATTCATAAAGTATTTGCTCTCTCCTAAAAGAATATTCTACGAACATCCAAAGTTATTATCAATCAACCATACAAATTTCTCCTGAAGAACACAGACTGGGAAAATGCATGAAATGTATTAAACAAAGCAATATACTAAATTAAGATATAATTTTATTAATCACAACATATCCTTAAAAAATTACTTTTCAACACACATTGTACTACACAGTAAACAGAGAATTAAATACATTTATTTTTTATGAATAGTACAAGACTTGACCAATTTTTGTCATGTGAGTCATAAGACTATCACACACGTCATACGTCAAAACCTGAAGCCTACAGTAAAAAAATATAAAGAATTACATTATACAAGGTCATATACAAAAAGCCTTAATAAACAATATCACTTTAGGAATAAGCTGAATTATCAATTAAATGCAGCCCCTATATAATATCTGATAATTCATCCACATATACCGAATAACGAAAAACTTAATAACACCCGAAGGTATTAAAATAAAGAACACTATTAAGACATGTCTTGTTATTCTGATTATGTGCGACTTAAAACAGCTCATTTGACACAATCTCATCTAAACAATACTTTCAAAGGATCCTTCAAATAGCAAAACCTTATCCAGACAGCAATAATCTATTTCCTGGTAAATTATTAAAGCTGTTAAATTTCCTGAATTTTAAACTAAAAATACCTGAAAACTAAAATTCCAAATCTAAGTCACATAGTCTCAATATCTTTAATTCTCAGTGACAAAAAATGTTCACGTTAATTGTTGGAAGGTAATGGGAGATAACTCCAGTCAATTGGTTTCTTGCCAGCATCCTGAAGCAACTTATTGCACATGGAGAAATGCTTACAGCCAAAGAATCCACGATGAGCAGATAATGGAGAGGGGTGAGGAGCTTTCAAGAGATGATGCTTTCTCTAAAAAAGAAATTTAAAAAAATTAAACAAACTTAAACAACAAATTGCACTGACAGTATGACATAAGTTCACTCCAAGAAATTGAGAACTAATAATTGTGACAATAATATTTAGTGATGTGGGCCAGAAATATTAGTAGCGGAAGAGAAGATAATAAATTAGAATGTTTGCTGGTATTTTCCCATGTCCCTTTAAAGTTTATAAAAAGTCTGAATTTATCAATTTTTCTGTGAATTTTAGATTCTCTAATTATTACAATAATTCACTTCCCTAAAGGCAGTATAAAACAAATAAATAAAAGTACAATTCTTTTTACAGAATAAAAACTTAAGATTTGTTTGAAATACAATTAACTAATTAACAGCTGAATTTAAGGTTATACTTAAATAACACTAATTAAAAAACACTTTTTTGTGGGGTTTTATGGCTCGCCAACATCAAGGTCATTAGAGCCCTAAAAACTTGTACAGGTAGGGAAAATGCAGTTACGCACTAGGGAGAGCCAACATGACTCTCCCTGCGTGGGGGACTCGTCGAACAACTCGACCATACCCACTAAAAACCCTCCTGAATTACAACTCAAAAATCAACATCTCAAAACATTACATTCATCATTTTTTTAAAAAGAGGAAGAAAGAGGAAAATGAAAGATAACCCTAGCATCAGGATCGAAAAGAACAAGAGGTGACCAATGAAGGTAAGGAAAGAGAAAGGAAGAAGCCTCGCACAAGTTAGTGGAAGTAATGAAAAGAAGAAAAAAGATAGTTTAAAAGAGTTGTAACCTAGTTATAATCTAAAAACACAAGATGGTCACAAAAATTTAGGCTCATATGTTTATTCCATAGAGAAGGATAACTTTATCTTGGACAAGATAATGCAGACCTCCAGAAGGTCCGGCTCATTGACAGAAATTATATATGTAGGTTTCTAAATATATACATGACAATCTTCAGACGTAGGTTTATTTAAATAAATAGTATTTTGTTTCACCACAACCAAATATGTATTTTATTTTTAATGACATATACTGAATGTCCCAAACCGCCTGTCCAGGTCTCTTAAAACAGAAATAATTTTGCTAAAAAATCTTTGTATTTATTATAACTTTCATTTTCTTGATCAAATGGTAGTGAGCAACCTCAAAAAAATAGATACGGACAGAGGGGTGACATTGAAATTTTAAATTAAGCTCCAATTCTTATAGTAGTTTTGTATTTAGTGTAGAAAACTTTAAGGTGTAGGAGTAACTTTGTTTGTAACATTATTTTATTTTATTGCATATATGGTACAGCAATCTAATACACTATATGGTAATGTAACCAAATAAACAGAGTCAATTGCTAGCAGACTTCATAACCGTAATTTTTAGAGAATTCTCACAAAAATGCATACTTTTGCATCAATTATGCTTAACCAAACAAATTATTTGGTTGCAATATTAATATTTGTAAGCTAATTTATTTTCATAGTTCTTTTTCTTCTTCTTCATATATTACTAATAACTAGTAACTATTATTAGGTGTTCAGTAAGGCTCACCATGACATATCTCAGAGTCAGAAATGTTATTTTAATTAGTTATATTAAATTATACTGCGAATTTGTAGTGGTATACTATCTATATTCTATCTAATTCTATTTATCACAATTTTTATCATTCAAGCGCTCCCTCAATGAAAAATGAGCGGTTACAGTTTTGTATTTCAAAATGGCTGAAAATATGACATCACGTAAAAAATTGTTAGTTTAAAATTTATCAATGAAACTACTGCAAATTTTTATCAAAATTCACCATCAATTTTATAGAGAGACTTTTGAATTCAAATTCGGTAGAGCAAATGGTTGATCTTGTTTGTTGTACTACAGGGGCATCTAAAATATAACAAAATAGAGTTTCAAACAAAAGTTATTCCTTTTTCTATATTTAAAAAAATAAGATAAAAAAGTGAGGTTTCCATTTTAAACTTCAAAGTTTGCCTCGACCAAAATTTAATTTTTGAAGGTTGCCACTCTATAGTGAAAGAAATTTGTATCAACTTTCACAATTTTCAGCAAAACAGTTTATGTTATAAAAAGCCTGAGCAGGTGGCCTTGGATGATTATGTATAAAATAGACCAATAAAACAATTAAGTAATAAGTAAAGTTTGATTTAATTGACTGGAAAAATTGTGTGCGTTATTATCCCTTCTCGAATGAAATTTTATATGAGTATTAACTAAGTTATTGATTGTTTCAAAGTAAAGATTTTAGAAACTTTCAGCATACATTGCCAGTCCATAAAAGTAAAATCAAGAGAATTATATAATATTTGGACCCAGGTCTCCACATAAATCCATGATTTACAGATTAATCACAAGGTACACACAACATTGTTTTATTTTTGTTATCAGTATGGGCACTAACATAAATATGGAAGGATGAAACAATCAAAAAGTTATATTTGTTTTTTGTGGGAGGGACCAACGCAAGTGTTTCTGAATTATACTGGTAAAATGTACCGTATTTACCCGAATATAGTCCCTCCTTTTTTTCTGAAGGGAAGAAGCAAGAAATGAAAAGACAAAAGAAAATAAACACGCACACAACAAAATCCTGGGGGGGGGCTATATTAGGAGTTTAGGACGGGGAAACTGCTAATTCAAAGTTTCGTGGGTGATAACGAGATAAGCGAACATAAACAGTATACACAACACAAAGAACATCGATCGATGATGGCGGGATTTGACGCTCATTCGAAATAGAAAGCGAACTGGATCACGTCATCTAGGAATAACCGACTGTGACACGATTTTTTCGAGAGACGGGGTTCTTCTTCGAAATAACGAAAGTTGGGTGATCAAAGAAGCTTCGATGCTAACATCAAACTGCGAGTTCTAAATAATGCTCAGACACACAAATAAAGCAGCCGCACGAGAATTCGAAGTAGAGCCGAAGTCCGCGTGTATCTGGCGATGTCAAGAGGAGAAGTTGAACTCCACCAGTTAGCTTTTCAAGCACTTTTGATT
>NNCF01125932.1:737708-785025 GCA_002313205.1 Laupala kohalensis
ATACACACATACACATACATACATATTGGAAGGAATGGTTAATTCCTCACTTTTAATTAGATTTATTTAATGATTGAAAAGTATAAATGTTTCGTGAGCGAGCGGAATTTTACCGCGACCCTTAGCGAAGGACAGTATTGGAGCGGGGGAGAAGGAGGCCACGGCCGAGGGTCGGAGCGTTTTCCTTGTTCGGAGAAGCTGCTATATAAATCGGTGAAGTGGCGTGGGCTAGTGTCCTACACGTTATTTCTGTAAGAAGCAGAAGGGAAAAAAAGGGAATGTGAAACAAATAACAAGTGGCATCGTTAAAATTTAAACAAAAAAGGGTCGGAAAAGTTCTTAATATTTTTGGAAGGAAACAAGGTTAGTATCGGTGACAGATGTGGATACGTGTGCGCAGTTATAGAGAGAAGACACGGAAAGTTACTGGAAAGGGGGACAGAGGTTTTTTGTGAGCCGATGAACGACGAAGGGTCACAAGCGAAGAGAATATTTGTATCAAATATGAAATACGTTTAAGTTTTAACATTTACAGGCACTAAATTATAGATTAAAGGTATAATGATAAAGTTATAAAATATAATTTATGAATTACTCAAAGGATTTCACTGTGGAGTGTTTAATATCCTGGATACACACAATTCTCCACCCGAAACCACCTCCACCCCTGCTCCTTTCAATCCACCACTCACACCCAATCCTCCTACAACTCCCATTCCTACTTGCTCACCAATTCCTTTGCCTGTTCCACTCACACCCATTCCTCTCACTTCTCCTCCTCACCCTAACTCTCCATCTCTAATTCCTCGCCCCATCACACCCTCCTATGCCTCTGTGGTGTCCTGCCAATCCACATCACCCAAACCCCGGCTCCGTACACATGCTTCTCGCATCACTTCCTATAACCTACACAGTGCCCCCAAACCCAACAAACCCATGAACATATAACATTCCCTAACTTCTGCACCTGACTTGACAAGCAACAAAACATTATCTATTCTACACCAAAACATACGATCCTTAAAAAACAAAATAAATTTGCTATAGGTACAGTTAGATACAACATTAAGGCATATATCAATACTATGTTTCACAGAACATTGGCTATCAGACACTCAAATTAACATCACATCACTACCAGGGTACTATCTAGCAGGATTTTATTGCTGTACAATAAATAAACATTACAAAAATAAGCATAACGCATATGGAGGTTCTTGTATTTACCTCAAACTTAACATAGAATCCAGACAAAACACAGATTTTAACTACTTATTTAAGGACTCAGACTTTGAATGTACTGTAGTTGAAATCCTAGCTTTAAAGATATTTATTTTAAATATTTACAGAGCACCTGATGGAAATCTTGAAATCTTCAGGAAAAACCTAGAAACAGTTTTTCCATGCATGTCACTCACCATGCATGTCACTCACGGAATTCCACAGGACTCCACCCTGGGACCCATACTATTTCTGCTATATATTAATGACATCCCATCTATCATCCAAAACCACAAATTTGTACTTTTTGCTGATGACACAAACATCTTATTCCGTGCCAAAACTGCTGAAAACTTACTTAACACTACCAAATCCACTATCGCCACCCTAATCCAATGGTTCCAACAAAATAGCTCATAATAAACACTGACAAAACTTGCAGTTTCCTTCCATAATCCTCATTCATCTAAACAGCACACACCTAACATCGAATTTAATGGTAAACACCTCAACTTCAAACAAACAACACAGTTTCTGGGGCTTACTATACAAGATAACATGAAATGGAACTGTCACCTAGAAACACTGAATATGAAACTCAGCACAATAAACTATGCCATCAGAGTTCTAACAGCAAATTGCACAACAGATACCCTTCGAACAGTATATTATGCAAATGTCCATTCAATTTTAAAATATGGTATAATATTTTGGGGACAAGCACCAGAAACAAAACAAACTTTTTGTTTACAGAAGAGAATAATACGAACAATTACCAACACTAATAAACTTTCTACATGTAAACTATTATTTGAAAAGTTGAAAATACTTCCACTGCCATGCAATACATTTTTGAAACTTTGAACTTTGTAAAAATGGATCTACTAGACAAAGGACCACTCTATAAATTTAATTCCACAGTTCATGTTCACAACACTAGACAGGCCAGAAATATCCATCTGCCACAGATAACATCCACTCTTAGCCAAAAAAGCACTTATAATGCAGGTATACAGCTATATAATGCATTACCACTAAACCTAAAAAACATCAATTCACTGAACCCATTCAAAACAAAACTCAAACAATTCTTACAACAGAAACTCTACTACAGTGTACAAGAATTCCTCAATGACAATAATTAATGTATAACATACAATCTGTTGCAGGTAATCATTAGAACAAAGGTGCAGAAGGGGACCCATGATGCGGGAAAAGATCTAACAACATTAAATTACACTGTTTTAGCATAAATATAGACCTTCCCATAAATTAATAAAATAAAAGTAAAATAATAGAATTCCTACCATAGATATATAACCCTAGCCTAAATAAATATTAATATTCTGTAATAGTAGAAAATAAGTGTATTTTATGTTAACTTCTATTTAGCCTAAGTCAAATGAATATGGTTAAATATATAAAAATTATTATAATGTTGTTATTCTTATATGAAAATATTATTGTTATTGTTGTTAGTATTATGACTCGCCACACATCATTGTAATGATCTATGTGGTTCAATAAATTATTATTATTATGGAATTAGGTCAAATTTGTTTGGCTCAGAAACTTGTCTCAGTGAGGTATTTTGAAGTTGACTGTGCTTGCTGAGGGATTAAAGAGCTGCAGAACGTTGGTTGTGCAAATTTTAGAATTAATGAGTTTTATAGTTGAAGGCTGGATGAAGGTTTTGACAAAATAATAACAGTTAATACACAAATATTTCACAAACACAAAAACTAAAATGGCACGAAAAGACCAAACTGATTTCTATTTCATATTTCTGTAGCCTCACATGGCCATATTTGTTTGGTAAACTGATAACAAAATAAACTTATTTGGTTTCCAATGTTTTATGGTCTTTATAAAAAAACAAAATAAAAGCAAGTTTTGGTAGGATTCTATTTAAGAATTCAATTCAAAGCTCTAGATTTCTTACTAAATTGTGACTATTTCCCAATAGTAAAAAAATTAAATTTCTGTCATTCATTTTCAAAAACAAATTTCCATTTTTCTAAAATCTTTGGTAACATTAACCAAAAATTCTGCTATTTCCATTGACTGAATAATATTTTCCTTGAAACTTGAATGGGAGTATGTATAGCAAAAAATTGTTATTTTTATATTAAGTTTTACATGCATTATGCATAACAAAAGTTCATCTAAAAATAAAGTTTAGAGGTCTCTCCACATCCTTAGTAAATGAGTTCCAGATAGCATTGAATTCCACAGTCATAAGGGTATGTATGTGCATCTAAAATATTTTTTCCCCTCAATAACTCATCAACAAATGTACTTAAATGAAACTTTCAAACATTGTATTACTTGGGGGGAAAAAACACACACACACACTGCTGGACAGCTCTCATTCTGCCTTCATTTAGAATTGTCAAATTTTGAAATAATTAATACAATCATATATATTTACATTCAAATGTGCATACAGATTGCCCAAAATTGTGATGGAATGTTGTACAAGAAATATTTTCAACATGTACAATTGTAAGTTATGCATTTTTCTGAAAATAAATAAACTGGATGGGCAGTTCCGTTGATGGCCATACCAACACACAAATAATATTTTCACATCACAATAATAAATTCATTAACATGTTTGACTAAGTTAAATTCAAAATTATTAAATTAAATTTTCTGACTAAGATGATAGCGAAGCCTTTGTATAATCATGACATGGAGGTCAAAAAATCTCTGGAAGCAAGCAAGGAACCATCCCATTAATACCGAACAAATTCCAAATTAATTCAGAGAAAAAGGCCCAATGGTAGTAACAGATTTAACATTTGTACTACTCAAGGCAAAACAGTAAAAGATTTCCAAAGAATTATTGGAAAGATCATTAATAGTTCACTCAAGTAAACACTATCACTTGAAACAGCATTTAACTCTTGACTTGAATTAAGAGAAGATAAAGTAAAATTGTCACGAAATTCATTTTATTGATATCATTATGCAAAGTGCAAATTTATAATCAATGGTCTTCAACTTAAAAAAAGAAAACCTTGTTCTTAAACTGTATGATCTAAAAAATAACTACCAATATTACAAACCTTATCAACAACTGCAGCCTTCTTTTGGGCATGGGATCCCCAAAGTAAGAAAACTAAGTTACTGTTTCGTTCACTCAAAGTCCGTATTACTGCATCTGTCAGTTGTTCCCAGCCTTGATCCTTATGAGAATTAGGAGAGTTACACACAACAGTCAAACAAGCATTTAAAAGTAGCACACCTGGGAAGTTCAACAATGACAGCTCATTAGACTAAAACTTTTGGTAACACAGTATGTAATACTGAAAATACTTAAAATATCTTCCATACCTTGTTTGGCCCATCCTTCTAGATAACCGTGATTAGTGCGTGAAAAACCAGGTATATCTCTCTCTAATTCTTGATACATATTATTCAGGCTGACGCAAGTGGAGAAGAGAAGAAAAACACGGTTAAAAATTGAATTCAGGGAGTGACAAAAAATAGAGCATTCAACATCAATTCACTGATAGAAATTCTTTATTACCTGGGAGGTGGGGTAATTCCAAAAGGAACACTAAAGCACAAACCTAGAGTGAAAGAAAAGTATTACAGTGAAAATGTTTCAAATTAATAAAAACAAGAGAAGGAAAAGGTATGTCACCATGAGCTTGTCCTGGATTGTGATATGGATCTTGTCCTAAAATCACAACTTTAACATCAGAAATTTCACACATGTTAGTCCAAGTCCATACATTTTCTTCAGATGGAAAAATTCTCTTTGAGGCCCTTTCCTTTACTAGGAATTGACTTAACTGCAAAATAAATGTGAATTAAGTAAATCAAAAACTAACTATTATTACATAGGGCACATTGTCATAGCAGGGATATATAATATTATACATTATTATACACTATTATGCAATGCATGACATCAATACCAAAAAGAAATGCAAATTTTTATTCCCCAATCAGGACAGGAATCCCCAGACATATAATCAAACATTTTATAAAAACACAACAATTTTAAATTAAATAAACACAAAAATTTAAGTCTAAATCTTTCCTTCTTATAGCCTAATTAGCTAAAACACAGTGTCCAGTAACCTAGTGCAGCTGCTGACTTGAGCGCTGCTAAGGGAGGAAAATTTTCTAGACTATCAAATTATTTTTTATAAATAAATATTGCAGACAAAAATTGCAATACATTTGTAATTATTTCCAGGCACCTTAAAGAAGTTTAACCACATTGTAATAACTTCAACTAAAATAGAACGATTCAAAAATGTCAGCCACAAAAGTACACCCTCCCTTCCACACTTTACAACAAATAGCATTTAAACCTCTTAATATTTACACCAGTTACTTGCAATAACTGACTTCAATGTAATGTGACTCACTTTCAAAAAATATGCCTTTTTAAATTCAGGCTCCAGAGCCCGAAACCATGAGTGACCAATACTTTTATGAAGTGCAGGGAAGCGATTAGATGTTAATTTTATCTTTGCAATTATTTCATTTGGCCACTCCTTTCTTACAGGGCTCTTGACATTCTCTTGGGTTATTCCTTCAGTCTTAATCTTCTTGGGAGACGGCTCTGCATTACTTGTATCCTTAGAAACATGGTCACCTTCCGAACATGACCTTTTCACAGACACAACTGGTTTCATGAAACTTAAAATACTTTTCTGACCCGGCATGGTACACCAAAAATTAATAGATCATACAAATACTGTATGTCCCTGAAATATGCAAGAACTGCGTAGTCAGATGATTTAAATATTTTTAACTAGTATGCATGCAATCTTTCACACGAAATCGCCTCAGTATCACGCAAAATACTGTTAATCGATACTTAAATCATTTAGTTTTTTATATATATCTCTTCGCAGTAAGACTGATATTCATTAGCGACAAGAAACCGAAAACTCAGGAAACACTTCCAATATTTAGCTGAAGTTAACTCACGTAACTGCTGGGTTCATTACTTGCCGGGTTGTATGTTTCCCGCCACTCGCTTCGCACGTGGAACCTACGTGTAGGATTGCCACAACAAAATCACAAATCTAGGACTAGGAAATAAAATCTGGTCCGGAGACAAAAATGTAAGATGACATCGATCCTTCACAATAATAAAATAAGATTAACTAATTATTTTTGTCAGTTATTGTGTTAATATTTCTTGTCTTCTTAGGCGATTCGTGGAATGTATTTCAGGAATAGGATTTACCATTTTTTGTTTCTCCAAAAAGAGATTTGAAGAGTATTTTAAAGATGACATACAGTATTTCTTCGAGGAATTTGTCAAGTTTGGTAGTGGAATTATGTATACATCTTCATATAAAGACGGTTCCTAACATTCGTTATTCGCCGAACTTAGATTTGCTCGGGGTATATTTCCTGAGTATTCGCCTATTGACGAGCACACTGATCCAGACATAAGCAATTTGCTGAGCACGTGCTCGCTCTGGGAACGACGAATATTCGTGTTGGTGATTAGACATTATGGATAATGAATCTGAGGTAATCACACATTCTGGTGCGTATGTAGTTGTGTCTTGTGAAATGTTGTTGAGTAAATGGATCGTATCTAATCTTAATTAAATCAATGAAATTAAATAATTAATAAGCTAGTTTTTTATTCCTTATGGATATAGCTATAGTAATGGGTATACTCGAATTTTAAGACCCTTACAATCATTATAAATTTTATGCACTCTAAAAGGGTTTTGATGACCCTGCCGTTGAAGAACCCTATAGTCCCACAAAAATATCCACTCTAAAATAATCAATATTGTATAAACATCTAAATTTGTCTCCACAACAGTCCTCTATTTATTTATTTATCGAAATATCATTCATTACATTTAAATGTTATATTTTTATTATTTATAATAAACCTTAATAACAACAATGTAAAGACACTGAATAAAAAAGTAAAATAAAGTGAATAAAAATATTTTTGATTTAAATCACTCATCTAATAAACTTTATTGCCAAAAAGCAGATGCAAACAGCGTATGACCACGCTGGGGATAATAAATAAGGTTACATCAACACTACCTTTTTACTTCAAATTTCTCTATTTTATCGCTTCTAAAAACACTTATTACATTGTACTAAGGAGAAAAATTACGAATAATTAGTATTTTTCAGCGATTACTTACTCGAAATAACTTGAAATCGTAATACTCGTATATTTGCTATCCTTGGTGTTCCTAAAAGCACAAATGTGTGGACAGTACCAGGAACAGGTCACTCGCGAATTCGTCTATGCTTAGTTTCCGTTGATGTGTCTCAAAAGACCGACACGCTGGGGGAAAGGACGAACAACGGTATTCGTGTTGCGACGAATAGCGAGCATCGAGTCGAAGATTGATCAGTTATCTGGCAAGCCTGCACCAAGTATTGTTCTTCTTGCAATTTTCCAAATATTGAATGAGTAACAAGCTCTTCACTTTTGATTGCGGCTAAGGAGAGGTCCGGCGCTTGTCGCCGACTTTCTCCGAGTCGTGTAAGTCAGGTACCGGCGGCTAGGTCGGGGTTGTCCAGGTGAAGATGAGTTGGTGTAAATTCTTTGAGAAAGAAGGAAGAAATAATAAATGTTAGAAGAAAGTATAAAGATAAAGATTTAGAAGTTAGGAGGAGGTAGTTTAAGAAGATCTGTAGGAAAACGAAAATGTCCTTTAGGCGATGGACGTTGTAGATGATAATGGTAATAGTCTAACAGATTTCTTGAGGCGTGATTAAATGCGTGGGTGATTTCCTTTTTGGCGAGATTGTATATGAAGTGATGAATTTGTTGTACGTTGGTTGCCTGCCGAATCGCTATGTTGTTAGTCAATGGCGGTGAGTTAACTGAAATTCTTAACACCCTGTTCTCAGCTGCAAAGATGCGTCTCAGCTTAGTAGGAAGAGCTGTGGCCCAAGTTGAACTTGCATATGTTGCCTGTGAGCGTATGCATGTCTGGTAAATTTTCATTTTAGCCTTCACATGAATTTGTCTGTTGGAGAAGATAGGGTATAACCTTGCAGAGTTATTGAGGATCCTTTTGCGCGCTTCCTTGGTATGGGCATTCCAATCGAGGCGCCTGTCGAAGATTACTCCTAGGTATTTAACTATAGGAGTCCAAGGTATTTTGCGCCCGTTCAAACAAATGTTTTGCGCATTTGCAAGTAACGGGTTGGTCAGGTTATTTCTTGAGAATATGATGCATTGGCATTTTGTCGAATGTAACCTCAATCCGTTGTATTCACTCCATCTGATGAGCTCGTCAGAAGCACTTTGTAACTTGCCGATGGCTGCGTCAAGAGTTTTGGCACTTGCCGAGTAGGCCACGTCGTCAGCATAGATGAATCGAGTGATGGGGGTTAGGTAGGTCAGTTGTTTAGAGGGAGAAGAGGTTGGAGCCAGGATGCTACCTTCGGGTACTCCTGCGCCAATGCGGCGTCGGGTCGAGAGGGAATACTGGTATTTTACTTTGAAGGTGCGGTCAAGGAGGTAACTTTGGAGAATGTTATGAAAGATTGGTGATACTAGTGAGGTGGTTTTGCGGAGGAGGATACCATGGTGGACGGTGTCGAAAGCATATGAAAAGTCGAAGAGGATGGTGGGAACAGGATTACGACGGGAGAGGGGGGGTTGATAGATGTTGTACAAGTCGGAGGGTCTGCAGTAGGGTGGATAGGTTTTTACGAAATCCAAAGTGGGAGGGGGGAAGGATGACATTGGTTTCGAGGAAGGAGGAGAGCCTGCTGAGTAGGAGACATTCGAAGAATTTTCCGAGTTGAGAGAGGAGGCTGATGGGTATATGGTTGTTTGGGTCCTTTGGCTTTCTTCTCCGGGTTTGGGGATTAAGATAATTGTTGCGCAATTTCCAGGGAAAAGGGAAATAACCCATGGAGATGCAGGAGTTAAACTGTTTGTATAAGTTCCGTGGCATTCCTCGGCAAGTGCTTTAGTTGATTTACTCTGATCTTATCTGGGCCACAAGCTTTCTTGTTGGCGCTGGATTTAAGAATATCTTCAACTTCCTCTAAGCTGATGATCCAGGTCATGTCGTCATCAGGTGAAGTGTGAGGGATAGATAGCAGAACTGGTGGTGTTGATAGAGGAAGTGATGGGCAGCTGAACCTTTTTTCTAGAATGTTTGCAAAGATATCAGCCTTCTTGGCTTCGTCGTACGTGGGCGAGTTGGTGCCAGGATCTTGGATTGCGTAAACTTTTCTGGACTTTACAAATTTCATTTGATTCAGCAATATTAGCTTTCGTTATAAAGTCCTACCATGCCTTGGCTTGGAGAAATCTCAGCTTGTCATGAAGAGTTCTTCTTATTTTGAGGAAATGCTTTTTGTCCTCAATGTCACGTGTTTTGTAAAATTTTCTTGGGCACGGCGTCTTTCTCTTACTAGTGCCGGGGCGTCCGGGTGGAGGGTTTTCAGAGTGTGTGTGGCAGGTTTGATTGTTGTAGCTAGGCGGAAGGAGGAGGAAATGTGATGCGTTAAATGTTCAGTGGTGATGTTAATTTCATGAGAGTTATTCAGTGGGATGTTGGGATTTATTTTTTGACTGAGCCGGGAGGTGAATAATTTTAAATCGGTTTTTTGGATAGGGGGAGGGTCAAATCGGTAGGGGTAGAAAGCTAGATAAGTTGCAAATTAAACTGGGAGGTGGTCAAAGGTCAGTTCTTGTAGTGGATGAGGGTTGATAAGGGTTATATTTTTGGTATGTATGGCAATGTCGAGGATATCGTGAGAGGATTCGTTAATGAGGTGTGTGGGTCCTGTGGGAGGGGGAAGTGGGTAGAATTTTCGACCGAAAACTCTCTGAGAGTAACACACGCCTTGTTGTCGTTGACACCTCCCCAGGAACAGTGCTTTGCATTGAGGTCACCGGCGATGAGTAGTCATGTTGAAAGCGTTTTTATGATGTCAAAGTCAGTTTTCTCTAATGAGTGCGCTTTTGCAGGTCTTCGGTATGTGGACACTATTGTGAGTGGCCCGTCGATCGTTCCGATTTCAATCACCGTTAGTTCTATCGACACAAGTGTCGGCGTCAAAATCACTGTATGAGGAATATGCTTCCTGATGACTATGTCTGGTTCTCCCCTTCTCTGATGAGGCGTATTCGGCGAGGCAACCCTATCATTACGACAGATGAAGTAGCCTGCTAACGAGAATGATAATGTTGTGAGAGACAGGTCTATTGCATTAATAGTATATGAATGGAGTGGTCTAGTAGAAATTGTGAAACGGATGATTTCTTTTGATGGACTCCACCGCGGCAGTTCCAGGATGCAAATTTTATGATTTTTATTATTTGATTGTTCATTATTTAAAAAACGGGGCTAGCATGTTGATGATTGATAAGCCCTTCTTCAGTATGATTTCAGGTCCTTTCATTACGTTGATTATTTCGGTATCTATAGCAAAGATTTTGCTTTAGGTCGAAGGATATTAGGGATGATATGGTTTCGTGAATGTCAGATAAGTTGGCAATTTTTATCGGATTATTCTGTGGGGTAGGGGAGGTGCCTTGTAGAATTTTGGCGAAAAAGGTATGGGAAGGAGGAGGGGTGGGTGCTGCTGCGAAGGTGGGACGTAGATATTTCATACCTTTGTGTTGAAGAGCAGCGTCTTTCCTTTCCCTAGCTTCATTTAGCTGTTCCTGTCTTCTTTGTTTGAGAAGGATCAGCGCGGGACATCCTGACCAGGAGGCCACGTGGTCACAACAATTTGCGCATGCAAATGTAGATGGTCTCGGGCAGTCTGCCATTTCGTGGTCTTGGGCACAAAGGAGGCAGGTAGTGTCACGACCATAGTGGTTTTTCGTGTGTCCCCATGCTTGGCATCTCGTACATCGCGTGATCCAGTTCCTCAATGTTGACTCTAAAGTGGTTTAGATATATAATATATGCTTTAAAAGCGGCTGTGTTAGATTTGTCTATTTCGACCTGATACAGACCGAGGCGAGTCAGTATTGTTTCCTTTCTTTAAAATTTCGGATATGTGATAGACCTTGAAACCTTGGGTCTCAATAGTTGTTTTTATGTCTGAGAGGTCTTCGTTTGGTTGAAGACCTCTGACTACTAATCGGTGTCTTCTTTCCTCCGTGTTGCGATGAAAGAAATACGAAGTATTAGGATCCTCTTTTTGAGGTGCTGTAGCTTTTTAGTCACTGCGTGGTGGTCCTTGACATTGTCTAGATTTACTATGAAGTAACGTTTTGTGTTTTTGCCTGTCAAGATGGAAGAAGAGACTTTTTGTAGATCTTTTAGAAGTTCCTTGGGATCAAACTCGTTTTCTATGAATATTTGACCTCCCTTTCTACTTTGTAGAACGGCGGTTGTTTTCATCTACGGATTGATCATTGATGGTTTTCATTACTGTATTGGATGAATTGATTGATGAGATGGAGGCAATGTTACCGTCTGGCGTGCAGAATCGGATGAAATTATCCATGTATTTGCGATGGGGGGTGAACCTGTTGAACAAATTAATCAGTTTATATTGAAATGAAAATTTAGGTTTGAATGCCTTTTTTGTGTAATAAATTCCTCGTCACAAACCATATTAGGGATGGTTACGTTGGGGATTGAAAGTGAGAATGGTAATTTTAAAGATGATGATGAGATGGCCAAGAATGATGCACGCTGGACACCGCTTGCGTTGTCTCCGCCGGGACCTGACTTACACTGGAGTGCTACATTTCAGATGAGGGTCACCGGAACTTGTGGAAGCGCAGGGTTCGGCGGTTCGTTGCCTCTTGGCCGTGACTTCCGTCCTGGGTGATGTATCGCTGAGTCCACGGTGGGCGGGATATGTGGGCTGACTCAGTGATGAACCAGTCACTGGAGTTGGTATGTGGGCGTCTGCTACCAGTCTTCAAGGAATTCTTCTTCCGAAGTTCCAGATTTTCTTGTTCCATAGTCCTTTCAGGTTTTTCCAATAAAGATGATATAAAACTCTCAATAACAAGTATTGAGTGTAAAAATTGTGCTTTTAATATGTATGCTCTTTTGCTCAATGAATATTACGTTCAATGAATAGCCCGCATAGCACGCAACGGTGCAGCACCCGGTTTGCGCCCTCCCGGGAGCGAGTGAGGTCGCGTGGAGTTCCCCCTCCGGTTGAGCAGTTGAGGTTGCCGATCAAAAGTAGCAGCTGGCCACGGACGACGGCGGTTGTCGCAGGAAGCGACTGAGATTGCGCAACAGCGCTGTGTACTGCCCGACGGCAGAAGCTGAAGTCTTCCGGCACGTCACGACGGTGAACGGCGAAGACACGAGATAGGGGCAGCGACGGCACGAGAACAGCTAGAGCTGGAAGAGAAGGTTACTTTATTTTACTTTTTATTAAGCGTCCTAAAGTTTCACAGTATTAGTATATTCGCATTATCTATTTTTTACTAGTATTAGCATATATTTCCTGTACACGATCAAATAATAATCCATGCATGGACGACGCTAGAGAAAATTAAAAAAAAATACTATTATAAAAATAAATAATAAAAATATTATATTGAAATGTAGTAAAGGATTGAATAATTTTTGAATAAATTATTAGAGTGAGATGTTGTGGAGACACAAATTAAGATAGTTATATATTAATTCTTTTGAGTTAATAAAATCAATAATAATAATAATAATATCCTTAAAATTGGAGAAAATCAATTACTGTAGTCAAACCCGTACGGAATAAAAAATAGCTTATACATGATTTAATTTCATTGATTTAATTAAGATTAGGTAAGACCCATTTACTTAACAACATTTCACAAGACACTACATACGCACCAGAATGTGTGATTACCTCAGATTGATTCTCCATAACCTCTAATCACCAAGACGAATATTCGTCGTTTCCAGAGCGAGCACGTGCTCAGCAAATTGCTTATGTCTGGATCAGTGTGCTCGTCAATAGGCGAATACTCAGGAAATACACCGAGCAAGTCGCTGTTGCTCGGGATTCGTTGTTCCGTTGCTCGAAGTTCGGCGAATAGCGAATGTGTGGAGCCGCCTTCAAGACATTAAGGTCTCTAGTTCACGTGAGTACTGGATGAGTGAGTCGCATGCGCCATGATAGATCTAACAAAGCTTTCGCCCTCACGGGATATACATATCCGGAGACTTTGAAAAAATATTTTACATTAGTTTTATTGTAAATGAATGAAGTGCAGTAAAGAAAGATTATTTATCTGACGTGGTTAACATTAGTGTCTACAAATAAATGTTCATTATAGTGTCTTCAAATTTATTTTCGCATATCTGTTGACAAATAGGCAAGTATACATTTCAATACATTTTTGTTAACATATCATTTCTGTGAATAGTAGTCAAATTTATACATGAGTATTATATACATTTATACATAACTGTTTAACAATCATTATTTTCTTGTTTCCGTAGTCTCAATACTTTCCGAGATACAGCTGTTCAAATGTTCGCAAAATTTCGAAAATAAGCTAATTTTAGAGTTTTTGCCGATTTTGACAATAAAAGACCTATTTTTTGACACAAATAGCCCTTTGAATTTTTAAAGTGGACTACATATGTAACAAAGTAAGGCCAAAATCATCTCTATAGACCAAATACTGTCCGAGATACTATATACGCTTCATTTCCCCTACAACGATATAAACAAGCCACTAAGATTGCAGAATACTCGCCATGCGCTCCGTCAGTATTGCTGCCTCGTCACCGGAAGCTTCACGCCGCCCTTCGTTGATCTGTGGGTGAGTTTGGTCAATAAATGGTTAGGACATCTTCCACCTTCCTTCTACCCATCTCCCCTGAAAGACGACACAGGCTAACGTGGAAAGCCACCGTCGCCCCGACACTATTGTATTATTTTAAAATCAAGAAAGACTTTTGAATTAAAAATCGGCTACGTGCGCAGAAAATAGCGATTGTGAATCAGAGGAAATAAATTGGCAGTATCAGTAATTAGAAATTTATTTTGCAATTTAAGAGGCAACAGTAATATCCCTGCCAAATCTAAAATGGTAGTGAAAATGAATTTCTCATTTTGTGTGATAACTTCTTTTATTATTGTATGTTTGTCTGAGTAAGTAAATGTATTTTTTATTATTTTTTAACAGAGCTGTGTTTTTCATCCCAAAGGAGGAATTTAGTTCTTGCAGCGCCCTGTAGGTTTGAGTGAGGAGACGCTATAGACCTTCAGGTCCATTAGCACAAGCTCTTGGTTAAATTTAAATTGAACATTCTATTCGGTAGATTAATTTTTTAATAATTTACTTGCAACTATACCGTCTAGTATGATACACATTGATACGCATTCAAGTTCATCTACATCATTCATCTAAATTTTGAATTGAATGAATTGAATAAGTAGTGTAGTACACCAAAATAATTTTTGTCCTATATGTGACTTTGAATATTTTACTATTGAAATACCACACTTTTAAAACATCACTTACGTATCGGCTCAAATAATATGTTTTAATGACTCCTTAAACTTCGATAATCGAGGCATATAAAGAAAAATTTTAAACTTAGAGATAAAATTTTAGAGGTTATATTTAAAGGCTTTGTGGATTTAATAGTTTAGTTTACTACGTCTCCAATCCAAGCGAAATTGCAAACAATCCGCGATAATTATATTTTATATTTATAACTTACAAGTATCAGGATTTACTTTACGAAGACAACTTGACAGCAAATTCACCTACTCTTTACGAACGTTTTCGCTTTTGCAAAATCAAATACTTGACATTGTTACTGCTGTGCGTACTAACGGTGTGATTACGGCAGTTTGTCACATAACAAGACGGCATTATTAAACTATTCGCTTCATAGATTAAATTATTGTTGAACGAGTCGCTCTGCTCCATGAGAAATGTAATTTAAATAGTGTTCGCTTGAAGCTGGTATTACGTTATATTTTTCAGCTTTCGTCTGATTGACTTGCACTTCGCACCATCGGGAGCGCGACACCTCTAGATGGTTCCACCACCAAAGTGATATCTACCGTTGTTCTAGTAACCGTGGTCTACTCAATTAAGTCGGTCGTACCAAATACATGAAGTAATGTAACAACAGGAGGGGAAAGTAGAGTGGCACCATCTATGGGGAGTTTCGTCAACTAAATCGACAACCACGCTACGGGTGACCGGTATCAAACCTACTTGGTCGTTAGGATAGCAGTTTCTTCAGCATCTACGTTCTTCATTGCGGAAATAGTTCGTTTCCATTAGTTTTATACTTCCAAATTCAAACAGGTCACCCAAATTATAGTTTTGGGGGAAGGAAAATTAAAGGAACATTAAAATCAAACATTTCAGAAATGTACATACAAAATGTATTACAAAAATAATGATAATGATTACATCGTCTGGACATATTCAATAACACTAGAAAACGTTTCGTAACATAGGAGGACATGCTCAAAGACATAGGATAACTTATGTAATAACACTGGAATATATTCAATTATATTGAAACATACATTTAATGACATGGGGAAACATACCGGAAATTGTGAACACAAACACTTCTTATTTGAGCATGTTGTTTTACGAAGTGAAATGGCAGTAACGTTCTCACAAACTCGCTCAATTCGCACGATCTCCACTGTTTATCATTATAAAATACACCCACGACCTACTTCACTCACTAGTTATCGAACCTCGCCAATTTTAGTGAATTTCTTTGATGATATTAATGACAACTGGTAACACAAGATCCTGCAAGAGTAACTCTGTCAAAGACATACTATGACTAATAGAAAAGTAATTAGAGGAACATCCTCCAGACGTCACTACAGGTAAAACGACACCAGTGTGCGTCTCGAGAGAGTGTGACCTAAGGAACTATAAGTACAAGTATTCGCATGCGCCATGATGGATCTAACAAAGCTTTCGCCCTTACGGGATATACATATCCGGAGACCGCTTTGAAAAAATATTTTACATTAGTTTTATTGTTAATGAATTAAGTGCAGTACAGAAGTGCAGTACAGTATTTATCTGACGTGATTAACATTATTGTCTACAAATAAATATTCTTTTTAGTGCCTTCAAATTTATTTTCAGATATCTGTTGAAAAATAGGCAAGTATACATTTCAATACATTTTTGTTAACATATAATTTCTGTAAATCGTAGACAAATGTATACTTGAGTATTATATACATTTATAAATAACTGTTTAACAATCATTATTTTGTTAAATATACTCATTGTCAATTCAATTTTTAACATAGGCCTATAGAGAGTTTCTGCTGAAATGCATAAATAGCATAAAATGCATTTATAATATGTGTTGACATAATTACACATATTTTATTGCAATAGTACAGTATAATAATGATGTAAAATTTGTCTCACATACTGAATTACATATGTACTCCACATGAATGAGGTAAATGGACTACGTGAAGAATTATGGGATTACGAAATGAGTCGTAATACCGATTTTCGATAGCTTCATAACTTTCAGAATTCTAATAAGATTCACGTATAAAAACTAATAATATGTAAAATGCATTTTCTTACTTTGAAACAAAATGTTGTATTATGTACTTTAGTATGTAACATATTATGTACTCTTATGTCACAATTTGACTTGGCGCTCGAACACCCAATCTTCTTCGTTAAGTTTCAACCCAAATTCACGCGATTACAAAAACTAAAAAAATCAAATCATTATATTTCCGTATCATGATCAGACTCAGAAACTATTCACAATTTAATTACAAAATTCTTTTTGATATTTAAATTGTCAAAGGATGATAAAATCTCTAAATTAAAGCTGTGCGACTGTTTGAAAGCGCTACATCATATATTTGACACCATGTTAGATCTAGAATGGTGCATGCCAATACCTGTATTTATAGTCCTTTTGTTTGGTCGATGCACGTTACGTTTTTGATTGGCTGCACCATTTTTCTTTCAATGCGGACTAAATTTAAAATTCCAAGATACATTGCAATTGAATTCATTATGTTCATGTCACTTCAATGTCTGAAACTCAAGAACCAATTACCCGATTTTCGTGATACTTCTTTTAATTCATAGATATGTTCTCTTGCGAGGTTTGCGTATATACTTTTTTTATCTTAGGTATCTCAAGTAAAAGGCAGAAACGATAATAAACAATCAAGTCGGGGGAAAAATCAATCTTCGGAGAGAAATTGTTGCTTACGCTGCCTAAACGGTTAGAGATAGGTGGCAACAATTCATGACAATATTGTTCCCCTCAAGGAGTTCTACAAAACAGTCCTCGACAGCACAGGTTTATCTACAAGTGTTAACTAAAATTATTGAAAAAAATGTTTTAAAAATAGATGTGTTAAAATACTTTAACTTAAAAGAGTAACTCAAGTAGATAAAATCAATCCTAATCCAATTAATGCATTCTGTGTTTTGTGCATTTAAAAAAGATGAAAACTGTTTTTAAATCATAAAATTTTCTCGAATAGTTTAGATTTTACAAGCAGTCGCGGCCACCGCTGCTGCCCCTCCTCTAATCGCTCGGGAGGACCAGTCAAGCATTTGACTGGCGCGCTACCCTGTGGTGCATCAAGTGCAATAAACATATTCTACTTACATTCGTGGATTTGAATCACGCGCCACTGAGTGAAACATTGCGGTTCTCGGTGGTGGGGGTAGATCGGCCACTGAACGACACCAGTGCCCTCCTGCTATCGATTTTTTGATTATAGACCCCTCACTTCCAACAGCTGTGAAGATTACAAAAAAATCGCAGAAATACAGTTACCGCCATATGATTTGTCATATTTTTTTGCATATACACAAGTGAAAAATTTGGTTTTATAAATGAATACTAATTTTTTTAAACCTGAAATATTTCAAAAAGCGTGATATTATTACGGATTTTGCCGATATGTTGACTTTATTATTTTTTATAAAACAAACTGAGTCAAAAATAATTCTTAAATTAAACTTTCTATTGTCCTTGAAATAATGCAAAAACTTTTCATTGTTTTAGCTGATAAAAAAGTCATATCATTAAAAAAGGTAAAAAAATTGGACAACAAATAGGTACAATTAATATAATATGTAATACAAAAGAAATTATAATCATAAATAAGTAATTATCCAAAATATCTCTAGTTCTAACATACAAATATTTTGTTTAAAAAAAAATTGTGATTACATGGAAATTGTTCACTGAATCTGATGGTAACATAGGAAATACCAAAACATCACTAGTCCTCTGACGCACAACTTAACCGATTACTCCACTCTGCTGATTATTATATACCTAGGTGGTTTCAAAGTTCCCTTGCAAATAGGAAGCAGCAAGTACAAATAGGAGACTCCTTGAGCCAACCCTTTTCAGTCAGGACAGGAATGCGACAGAGTTCAGTAGTATCAGCATTGCTGTTCCTGATGTTTTGCCCCCCATTTTACGCAGAAACTTCATTTCTGTTGTTGTTATTCTGCTTTGTATCTTGGTGTTACTGGGTATGCTTTCCATTCTGTATATAAAAGTTGGTATATATACGAAGTTATATATTTGTAGCTTAATTTTAGTGTTAATTTTCATGTGTAAGAAATTTTTACTGATTGGATAAATAAAGACTGTTGTTTATTTCATCTTCATATCTTCCATCTTCTGATATGATGGTACCCAAGTACTCATAGCCAGTTATTTGCTCCAATTGTTCACCTCTCCACTTGATCCTCATTTCTTTTCTTTCTTTACATAAGCACATTACCTTGCTCTTAAATGACACACAAAGGTAAAATTAACTTTTTAATTTGAATTATGTTATAGATAATTGGCTAACAAGTTAATGTATTTATATGACTTATGAGTATGCTGTCTCATATATTTGTTTTTTTTATTTTAATACTGTACTATTAACCCATGTATTTTGCTACAGAATCATTTATTTTTTATTTTGGCTAAATTTAAATATTGTTACTTAGTCTCTATTTATAATGTTGGACCTACTATACAATGTAATATTTTTCTCTGTTTTTAAAAACTTTAGTTAACAGAGTTATCTTTACTTAACAGACATTTAGTATTTAGTATTTAAGATATTGCAATTTTATCTAGTTATGATTAGGTTAAGATAATGGTCATCAGACAGCACTGTGGAGGGTTGTCAGTGTCAGAAGAAAGGACTGGAGTGATAGTTTATGTTATTGTAATTTTGTATTGTCTTGCTGCTACACTACTTGACATAGTGGCAGTGATTTTCCTACTTTATTAATTATCAAAATATTGTTTTTTCTTACATAAAATAAATTCATTATTTCATATTAGTAGGTACTGTTCAATATGTAAAAAAGACTGATTGACAAATGAAAATCTTTACACATTGATTCCTTGAGTAATGCATTGTATCAGAGCAACATAAGTTACATCAAGGTATGAACTACATTCATGAAAAATATGAACAAAATCGGTGACCTGTTGGGTAAAAGTTCCCTTTTGTTAGCCAGTTTTGGTAAATATTTTACATTGAAACATTTGGTGTTATTGTGTGAAATAAACTGAAATATGTTCAGTTGTAATGAAGGGATTTTTTAATCTAAAGATTTTTACAAAATAAACACTTTTTTTTGTTTTCCAAAAGGAAGATTTCAAATGCAGTAGGCAAATAAACAAAGGGCTGTATTATTGTATGTAAAAGTACAAATTTCTTGAGTGTTGAAACATTTTTTTATAATTTATCGTATGTACGTTAAATATTTATAAACAAAACTTTTTATTAAAAATTATTTGTCGTATTACAAATTGTGAAATAAATGTATAAATTATTTTAGTATAATAATTGTATTAAAATCAGAAAATATGTACAAGTATGTCTAATTTTCATTTATAATTTGTATTCATCTACTTATTTTCTCGTCATCATGCGATCTTGACGACGCTCACACCTTGCCTCGTTCGCTTACAAGGGACAACTAACTAGTCACGTGATCCAAAAATTGGGAGTGAGGGGTATGCGAGTCGAGAAAAGTTCTGCACCGTGGAGAACCTCCCTACTCGCCTCCGACCTCCCCTAATACGAGCTCCTAGAGACACCTGTAACAAACCATCCCAGCAGCCTTCGGAACACTCCGGTTGTGAATCATTGAAGGATTCAGAGCAGTTGAGGATTCAGAGGTTCGTACAGGTTATTGATGTGTTTTACAGCAGCTGTCCACGCCTGCACCAGGGTGGTGCTCATCGTGGATGGTCATACGGTGGAATTGCTGTCCAATGATTCCTGCAACATAAAATTAAGAGAACCATGTCCGCCGGAAATCGGCGACTTAGGTCCTGTTTTGTTTAGACGGAGTGAGTGGAGTTAGAATGAAGGGATGGTGAGAAATAGGACAAAGAAGAAGTAGAAGATGTGTGAAGGTTTATAATTTTGAGAGAAGAGTGTCATGGATAACAAGTAGGAATTGGGAGTTTAAGAATATCTGAAGGATATCTTCTAACTACAGCAGGATTTACTCTGCGTGCGTGGTAGCGGGAATATTTTTTAAAGAAGTTCTCAGGGAAGTCGTGGAATTCCTTCCGGAGGTGTTTCCGGGCTTGAAGAAAAATAGTTCTAGTGATAGGTTGAAGTTTAGAAATAGCTCATAAATGTGAGTTGCGAGTGCGCAACGGCGGTCGTACAGCCATACGCAGGAATCGGTTCTCGATGACATGCAGGAGGTGAAGATTTGGCCTAGAAGTACTGGCCCAGGTTTCGCAGACGTATAAAGCAAAACGCTTTATAGACATTAAGTTAAATTTGAGCCGGATCCTGCGATTTCGGAAAAGTTGAGAAAGACGAGCGAGCGCGCTGTTCATTTTGGAAGAGACAGATTTTGCATGGTCTTGCCAGTGAAGTTTCCCGTCCATCGTGATCCCAAGATACTTGACACTTGTGGACCAGTCCAAAGTGGTGTGCTTGACCTTGAGCTACGGCAAGTTTTTGGAAGGGTTTACTAGAGAGGCGGCGAAAAGTGAAGATTGCCTGGCACTTGGAGGGGTTCAAGGTGAGCCCATTAGAAGTACTCCAAGTTTCCAGGCGAGAAGCAGCAGATTGAAGGTTTGATATAGCCATAGAACTTTGAACGCGCGCGCCGCATTCGCAATGTCATCCACGTACAAGAATTCGGAAACATGCCGAGGGTCAGGAAGGTCGTGAAGAAACAGAGAGAAAAGAGTGGGTGCCCAGACACTACCCTGGGGAACCCCTGTGTAGATGGGACGGATGGTGGAGAGGGAACGTTGGTAACGAACCTGAAATGTTCGCCCTGAAAAGTAACTGCGCAGGAGGTGGTGAAAAACCGGAGGAACTAGGGAAGTGGTTTTGTGAAGGAGTAGTTCGTAATGGATAGTATCAAAGGCGAAAGAGAAGTCAAAGAAGATGGCAGGAATGTCAATTCTTCGAGAGAGGATGGGCGCTAGTTCATGTGCCAGTCGCAAAATCTGCAAAGCTGCAGACTTCTTGCGCCGGAATCCGAACTGAGTGGGACGAATAGCATGAGAGGATTCGAGGAGAGGAGTAAGTTTGGCGAGGACAAGGCGCTCGAAGAGTTTGCCAAGAATAGAAAGAAAGCTGATGGGACGGTAGTTGTTAGGGTTCCGAAGATTTTTCCCTGGCGTGGGGATAAGAATTACAGTGGCATGTTTCCATGAAAGAGGACAAGAATTGAAAATATTAGTAAGAAGAAGGATAGCGTTGTGAGGAAGATGGTGAAGATAGACACCACGGAGCTTGTCGGAGCCTCCCGCCTTCTTGATGTTGACTCTCTTCAGTGCGTCCTTAACCTCCCAGACACCCAGGGTCCACTCATCGTCTGGGGTGATAGGAGTCATTTTAGCCCCCCCCTCGATTTGATGTGTTTTGTGAGATATGTTTTGGTTTGTTGTAGATCAGGAGGGTTTTTAGTGGGTAGGGTTGAATTACTCGACGAGTCCCACACGCGGGGAGAGTCATATTGGCTCTCCCTAGTGCGTAACTGCATTTTCCCTACCTGTACAAGTTTTTCGGGCTCCAATGACCTTTGATGTCGACATGAACCGTAAAGCCCCACCAAAAAAAAGAAGAAGAACGAAACATAAAGAAAGTCGAAATGAAGAAAGAAAACGCACGAGAAACGCAACCCGCATGACACGGGTTGCCTCGGTCACGTGTTGCAGTTAAAACTGCATCTACGCGCAAGTCCTCACCCAAAGGTTTGAACTGCGCGCCGCGGGTCCACGTGGTCCGAGAGCAACGGAGCAAAACAAACGCGAAAGACACGACGTCAGCGAGGAACGCACGGAGCGGCGCAACGACCCGTCCTCCACGACGGTCTAACTCGGAATGCTTCGTACAGGGCTCTTACTCCAATCTGTACTCGATTTGCCTGAAGCAGTTTATACAAGGTGAGTTCTCGAATCGCGTCTCTTCGCATAGCACGTACGTCATACGTCACCCAGAAACTAGCATGTCACGCATCGTACGTCACACAGGGACTAGACTAGGAACTTTAGACGCAAATGTTAACCGGAAATGGTTTTTTATTCTTAAGCGATTCCATCTATTTTGAGCTCAAATAGAAGTTGGGACTTTACTCACACAATTTTATACATTGCTCACACTTAGATTTCTCATGTGCCCCTTGAATTTTCTGCGGAAAATTTTTCTGGAAAACTGTACGTAAAAGATAACCTTGGATAAGAAAATTGATAAATTAAAACGTAAAAATTTATGTTTGATCTTATTGAAAGAAATTCAGAGTTTCATTTTTATACTACTATAAGTAATGTAACCATCGCTGCATTCAACAAAAATGAAATCAACGTTTTGCCACAAGGACTGAAGTTGCTCCAAAATTTCCAATTACAATAAAATAGTTAACTAATTTATCTATAAGGACGGAAAATGTCCCAAGTCTTGTAAAAGATACAGATTTCTCGGCTGAAATGAATTGTTCGAAACTCCTGTCAATACCAATTATTTGACATGAATTCAACATTGGAGAGGTTTTTGAAATACAAAGTTCACCGTTCTCAGTTCTTCTGCCCATAAGACACCTGGAAAATCTCATATCGCAGTTCGTGCCAATACAATTACAAAGTGAAGCCGAGGATCAAGTGAGCGTTCAGATCACTTCTCAGTCGTACACTGTGAATCTGTGTGAAGTTACGCGCAAGTAACTCAGATTACATCATGCGCAAATTACATCATGGTCGTCTCACCTGTCAAACTCGACCCGTGTAAAACCGGCCACACACGTCCGGTTTCTGGATCAGGAATCCTCGTCAGATTTCTGGATCAGGAAATACGATCAGGATGAATTTGGTATCAGAAAAATTCCGAACTGGATATCGATTCGAATCACATATCGAATCAGAATGATCGGAATTCGATATTAATTCGGAATTATATACTTTCTTCTTCACTGAATGTATAATTTATACGAATTTTAATATTACTATGTATTTGTTATTTTATTGTTATCCTAAAATATTTTCTTTCGCTGGAAAACAGGACAGTGATTATTAATTCGTCGTTTATCCCAACTATCCCAGCGGGTTTTGAGGGGCTGTACAAAAATTAATGGTAGAACAAAGAAATGATATAAGTTGAAATAAGCAAATAAAACTTTCACAGAGTACAGTGTGGGGAGCCGCCTGTGGTCACTTGTCCCCTGTACGGGGTGTGACACAGGTTCACCAGAACAAGCTGGCGAAGTGAATGTTGTGAATAAGCTTCAGGCGTTGAGATGGGTGGTGTAGCGGTAGTTTAGTAAAGCAAACACTCGTAATCGAGTAGGTCAGTACAATCCAATGCCGTTTTTCTCATCTCTTGTTTCTTTTCTACGCTGCCTCTTATCATTCGCTCTTCGTCGTCGGTTTTCTTCGAAGAGTAGTGTGCCATGATAGACTAGTGACCTCCAGGATGAATGGTCGAGGACTGTAATCTCCCAGTTGTTCACACATCTTCATGTTAGCCACGATTACATTCTTAAATCGCTTCCTTTGGTATCTCACATATTTATTGCCCCCTGATAGCTCAGAGTAAAACACTTGCTTGGGAATTCTATTATTGGGCATACGAACGACGTGTCCTGTCCAACGCAACTGGCGTCTTAAGATCACGTCGTGAGTCAACAGATTGAGATGGTTTATTTGTAGTGTGGGGATTGAAGAAGAGAGAAGAAGTGGAGAAAGAGAAAGAATATATAAATCCCCGTTCCACAAATAAATATTACTAAAAGGTTGTGAGTTTCAAGATGTGAACAGGACTAGTTTATTTCCGTAGTATGACAAAGGTCATTAGAAATAGTTAATGCCCAATGACAGCAGGGGCACACGAATTGGTAAAGTCCGTGATCTTCCTTGAAGAGAACTGTTGTTTGTTAGGAGTATTAACTCACGAGTTCGGCGTCGATAGCGAAGTCTTGATCACTATGAGCTGAGAGCGGAGACGTGATATCACACTGACGCTGGTTGAGTGCACACTGATACTAGCTGAGTCTGGTAGCGCACTGACATGAGTTGAGTCAGGTAGCGTGCTGACATATATATTTTGAATCAACAGCGTATCACTCTTGGTGACGGTATCGTTTGTTCATAACATACGCGATACGCCGGATTTTGACATGCGTTCTCTGAATTCAAGGAGCGTATATGTAGTAAGACACATCTACAATTACCATTAAAAAAATAATATATAAACAAGCATTTAATATATTCTAATTGAGAAAGACAAACAAATTAGTTAGGTATTTATAGTAAAATTCAGAGATATTGTAATTTACCTGTTCCTAAAGCAACTGCACCATTATCTTTTACAAAAAAAATTATTCTTGCCTTACCCCAAAGTATGAAAGTATTCTGTACCTACTGAAATCAAAATGTGTCTAGTTGGGGAGGACACTCAATAAACTAGTAAAAAATTATTTATTTGATTTAATGCAGTATAAATTTTATTTCAATCAATGAGCTGAATTTACTTCATATTTTGCCATTTCTAATGTTATGTTTGCTTTCCAGAAGCCAAATTTGTTTTCTCACTTTAATATACATCATATTGCATGTATTTTACTGTCCAATTCAGACTGTGGGCCTTTCTGTTCCTCTCTAGAACTATTTAAATTCATGTAGCACATATAGTACCAACTATAAATTGAGGTGTTATAACCTGTGGGAAAAAGTTTCAAAATAGTTACTGTATAAAAAAATAAATTTTTTGTCAAACAAAACAGTACAAACTGCGTATGACCACATGGAGGACAATAAACTAATTTACTCTCCGGAAGCAATCTAGGGATCATCCCATCAATTCCGATCACGGACCCTAAGGCAGAGGCGGATTCAAATATTTCGAGATAAGATCAAAAGTGAGATACGAGTTATAATGCTAATAGAATGTCAATATGTTTGTAATTTAACGCAAAAATTTACATGTTCAAATTATTATCGAACTATAGATTTTCTGAGTATAGAGTTCAAAAATCATAAGAATTGAAATAACACAAAATCCACGTCTAGGTGTTACAATAAACACCTAGACGAAGCCTAGAGAACCCGTATAAGAAATCCGCCTCTACTTGAAGAAAACCTGAGAAAAACCCGGGCCAGGACGGGGCTACAGAATTAATATACACAACCGTGCCAAAGTTGAGTACACATAAAACTAAATTAATATGAATCATAAGACACAACAATCATGCAAGAAAATAGTTTTTGAAATTGTTATAACTTATTTAAAAAGTACTACAGCAATGGTGTGATAAAGTACAAGATGGATTTAACTTTTATTAAAATCAATAAATTCTTTTACAGTGTAGAAGCACTGGTGCAGGAGGTAGTTTTTAACAGCGGATTTGAAGATATTCAATTTCATAATATCTTTTATATTCTTGGACAGGGAATTATATGGAACGATTCCCGAATGATAAGGTCCTTTTTGACAATAAGTGGTTGACACTCTAGGGCGATGAATATTACTACTATTGCGTGTATAGTGTTCGTGAAGTAGATTGTTTCGTATGAAGCGAGGGTGGCACTTCAGTAATTCGGTCTTAACAAACACGACTGTTTCATAAATATAAATGCAGGGATGTGTTAAAATATTTAATTCCTTGAGTAAAGGATTACAAGAGTTTCGGGGGTGAGATTTACAAATTATCCGAACTATCCTCTTCTGGATCTTGAAAGTTTGAATACTCTGACCGGAATTGCCCCAGAAGGTAATGCCGTAACGTAAATGAGAGTAAACGTTTGCAAAATATACGCAACGGGATATACGTGGACTAACTACGTTAACTAAGATTCGGAATGCGTAACACAATTTGCTTCATTGGGAATTAAGATTGTCAACGTGACAATTCCATTTGAGGTTGTCTTGAATATGGAGACCTAAGAATTTTGTATTTGTAACAGTTTTTAATTGTGTTCCGTTTAAAGAAAGAGAAACCTGGGGTAGAGATTTTATGATACTATTGTGGAATGACATAGATACTGTTTTCTCAGTGTTTACAATGAGACGATTTGCATGGAACCAAGTCGAAAGGTTAGACAAAACTTTTGAGCTATGGCGCGTTTACACAGTAAATTAGTGTCATCAGAAAAAAGAACCATTTTGCAATCTGATGTGGATGATGACATGTCGTTCACATACAATAAAAAGAGTATAGGACCGAGAATTGAACCTTGGGGTACTCCGCAAGTAAGTGGCTTTGTTTCTGAAAGACAACGCTGAAGTATTTTATTTTTAGTATAGTACATTTCGACCTGTTCATATCTATATTTGAAATAAGATGTTAGCCATTGATCTGGAAGTTTACGAATGCCTAAAGAATGGAATTTGGAAAGGAGAATTCCGTGATCGATGACATCGAATGCTTTGGTTAAGTCAAGAAAAACACCCTGAGGATTTTCTCCACGGTCAAGAGATGTGGTAACATCGTTTAAGAAGGAAAATATGGAGCTTGTTGTGGAAAAGGTTTTCATAAAACCGTGTTGATCGTAAGAGAGAATGTTATCATTGATAAAAAATCTAGAAGACGCTTATAGAACAATTTTTCTAGAATTTTTGAGAAAGTGAGTAGTAAAAATATTGGTCGGTGATTTCCAATATTAAGTTTGTTTTCTCTCTTGTGTAAAGGTTTCACTTTAGCTTTCTTAAATATGTTAGGAAACATCCCTTCCGATAAAGAACTATTAAAATTTTTTATGAATGGATTTAATACAACGTGGGACGAAAATTTAACAATAAACTCGGGTATATCATCTATGCCTGTTTAAATCTTGAGACATGTTCAAACAATGTTGAAGTTAGTAATATATGGTTTGCAACGGCGTTTTTTACAATCTAGTTTATTAATATTATTAGTTTTGGTTTATAATACATTTTTAGTTGGAATATTATAGATTCGGAAGTATAATTGTATGATACAGCCAGTGACATGACCGGACACGACCGCCAGGATTCAGAGGATCACCATTTGGTTGCGTACAGGTTGTACACAACACAAATAAGAAACATTCACAACTCGCAATAGAGCAAGATTACAAAAATTAAATTTATATGTTAAATAATCTTCTCTGTGGTATAATATCATTACACAAATTAGAAGAAAAGATATTATTTATTTATGATTTTTAGCGCACAAACCTCTTTTATGGATCTTTCCGAATGAAAATTTCCGGACGCTAGGAAATTTCAGAACGTCAGGAATAAAATCGGATGTGTGAGTCAAGCCCATCTGTTAGCATGACTTTGGACGCGTTCAGGTATATTGATTCGGAATCTCTATTCTTATTCCTGATCCGGAAATCGGACGTGTGTGGCCGACTTTGTGTATAGTCATCTAGCGGAGCGTAGCGGCCATTTCACGAAGTTCCGACTTATGTGCTCACCCGAGCACACGAATCGAAGCCGCCTTATAATACGTTCGTAAACATTCGTAAACTTCATGGTCTTAAATACCGTGGGCTTGGCGTAGACCGTAATTTGAACGAGAAGTCCTTTTTTGTTGTTAATACGTTGTACTGCTCCATCTTCTTCAGTGTTGACGACCTATTATCCTGACAATGTTTATTTCATCCGGTCACCTGTGTCGGTAATTATAACTTGTCAACCTGCAGCTTAATATTTGGTAAAGGAAACAGGGCAAGCATACGGACGAAAGAATAAGAAATCAAGTATTTTGCCCTGGCAATTAAATATTCAGTCGCTTGATTTGATGCCAAATGTTCCTCATTCAGGATAAGGATAAATGGCGTAGATAGTGACGGAGATTGTTTCGTATTTCTGGTACTTCTGGAAAGTGAAAAAATTAAAGGTCTGTACGTAAGTTTGTATTATATATTGCAGAATATTCTCGAATTAATAAATTGTCCTTTGATCGATTTGGAAGTGTGGTAAAGTTTTAAATTTTTCTATCTTTCAGTATTTCTCCCAGAATGTCTCGTGTGTGGTCGTTGTTCAGGCAGTCTCAGTACTGTGGCTTTTACAAATGTTTGAAGAGAGTGCCTCAGTTATCTCAAAATTTAGGCGGTTCTAAATTTTTGTCGAGTGGTATTAGTGAAAAATCTAAGGATGGTGAAGAATTTAATGTGTTGTCACTGGCTGATGGTGACTTAGACTTGGAGAAGAAGTTGAAAGTGTTACTATTAGAGGTTGATGTAGCCCGTCAGGAAGGTGGACGAGTTCCTGAAATTATTGACCCTGAAGAATGGAAGGAATTAATTTCACTTGAGAGCAAAAGTGCCAGGCGAAAGTTCCTTGAGTTTTGTTGGAAAAAGATGTTGAAAAAGAGAAATGATCAAAAGAAAAAAGAAGAAACTCGTTTAAAATATGAAGAATATTTGAAGAATCGGGATGAATCTCCTAAGGATCCAATGGCATACAAACTTGGGGGTAATGCTATATTTATACGTTTCTCTGAAACTACTATGGATCATTTTTTTAATACAAAACTTATCCAAGCAATGCAGTATGGTCAAGAAATTGTTGTTGACTGTGGTTATGAAAAAAATATGTCTAGAGCTGAAATAACAAATTGTGCTAAGCAGTTGATGATTACATTTGCAGATAATAGAGCTCATTCCAATCCTTTCAACTTATACTTTTGTAATGCCAAAAGAGATGGTAAATTGATGCAAGAGTTTGTAAAGAGAGTGGAGTGTGCTTACGACTCTCATTTTCCTCTAAATATAACTGAGAAATGTTATTTAGACTTGTTTCCCAAAGAGAAGATAGTGTATTTAACTCCACATTGCAGGGAGGAATTACAAAAATTTGATCATGATTCTGTGTATATAATAGGAGGTTTGGTTGATAAAAGTAACCATAATCCTTTGTCTCTCGGCAAAGCCAAAGAGCAGGGTCTTAGAATGGCTAAATTACCTTTAGATAAATATTTATCATTCTCTTCTGGCAGTGGAAAGAATCTTACAATTAACCAAATGTTAAGTATTATGCTTGATCTGAAAAAAACTGGGAAGTGGGATGTAGCTTTAGAGCATGTGCCTAAAAGAAAACTATTAAAAAAATATGAAGTTGATCTGAATGCTGATAAATTCAAGCTTATTGATGGACGGAATTGGGGAGTAGTGTTCAATAAGCAAGCATTCAAGAATAAGAATAGATGAATAGTTCCCTAAACACTTTTTTTCCATGAATATATGTTGACTATTGATACATTAAATTGTTGTAATAAAAAAGTTTTACACACTTTGTGAGTAATTTCATTAGATGACCTTCCAATTTTCTATTTGTGTCATTATAAAATGTTTTGGAGGTTATGCTTCACTTCAAAAAGGCCATGGTTTTATATTTTTTCAAACGAGTATTTTCCTATGAAATAAATGAGTCCTCTTATACAAGAAAGAGCAATTTCTTCGACCTTGAGCTTGAGTTGCACAACGGTGTAACTGAGTTCGCCTGTTTTCTTTTTTTTAAGGATACGTAATTTAAGAATTGAAATCGTGTGAAGCGACCACTCCAATTCTTAGTTGCCTAGGTGTTGGCATTCCGTTCTCTGCTCCTCCGCCTCATTACGTACTCATATGAAGGTCCCGCGGCACCAGTAACGCGTACATTGCAAAGATTTCAATAATGTTTGAGAACACTATTAATAGTCAGTAATTTTAAGTTCCTGGGCTTTAAATGTTTCCCTGAATAATTGAACAGATGTTTACTTCGACGCGAGTAACTTTTCAGAACTACAGGGTCCCAGGAATTATGGAATGTTTTTGTCGTGCGTGTTGGCGGCAATGCTATGGCGAAAACGTTCACAAATATTTTCTTTACGAGAGAGAAAGTAATTATTTCAATGGACCCTTATTATCGTGAGAATAAGAATATTGTCAGTTAAATAATACCATCATTTTGAAGTTCACATGAAGGAATAATGATTAATATTGATATCGCCCGCTGTCAACAAAGCGGCCATTTTGTTTGGTGGAAAGTGCCGGTTGTATTAAGCGTCGAGGTGGTCGAGGTGAAATGTGCTGTTTTAGTGCCGTAAGACCGTTTAATGTGTCCATTTAGTTTATTAAACAGATTACGGATTACTGCGTTATTGTTAATAGTTTAATTTTATAATTTTCTGTGAACAATGAGTTACCGAGACCTGAGAGGTGATAATCTGCACAATATGATGATAGATCCTACTACTGTAAATGCAAGAATTTATGTAGGAAATATTCCTACTAACGAAATCAGCAAGAGAGATGTCGAAGATATATTTCAAAAATATGGTCCAATTCTAGGTAAGTATTATTAGTTTAAGGAGGAGTATGGTTATACACTGCATTGCCACTTTAAAATGTAATTCTTCCTTTTTCTACTTAGGGGTCTCATTGAATAGAGGGTTTGGATTTGTGCAATTTGAACATGAAGCCCATGCCCTTGAAGCCATAAAGCGAGAAAATGGAGCTGTTATTCGTGGCAAAAAAATAGGTAAGATGAAATAATAAACAATATTTCAACATGTATGTCTCTCGACTTTGTGTCTACTAAAGTAAATTGAGAGTTTACTTTATCTTATGTTAACTTATTATTGAATTTTTAAAATGTTTTGTATAAGTAATGTTATTTTATGTTACCTGCTGATGTGTTGTGAATCTTGGAATAGTTCACACTGGTATTCTTATTAGACCAGTGGGATCCATTTGTATGGCAAATTATTACAAATAGTACTCACAAGTATCAGCTATCATGAAACATTTTTTTCATAGAATTACTTATTCTGAGGCAAGATTTTTTTTTTGAGGCTGGTGAGGTTTCTTCATTAGAATGGTTAACTGTCAGTAATTTTGGTTCACATATGAAGGATTTCAGCATGTTTCTTTTATGCATCTTTGTCAGGATATCTGGCCAGTAGAATTGTCGAGTTAACAACTAGTTTGTTGGTCAGTACCTGCAAGTTTCAAAATGGGCTTGCTTCTGTTAACATCTGACTTAGATCTGTATGAGTTGATAACATAAGGAGAAAAAAATAGATTGTTATTTTTGTTGAGAATCTTTGTGTAAATGTGTTTTGAGTGTATCAAGTAATGGCTTTTATTGTTTGCTTTATTACAGAGGTAAATCCAGCGCGTGTTTACGGAGGCAGACCAAGAGGTGGAGGGGCCGCAGATCCACCTGGTCCTCGAAAGAGTGATGCTGATGAGCGTGATCCTTTCAGAGATCGTTCTCCTATTGATGATCGAGGTCGTGAAAGAGATTGGCGAGATAGAGACAGGTATGTACTAAGAATTTATTTTGGTATTAATGTAATTTTTTAAACCTTGAATTAATGTAATTTGCTTGGTTCAGCACTAAATACTATCCTTCAGTTCAGAAATAAAGCTCTAAACTCAATTTTGCCTTGAATGGGTAGCTTTAAATGTAATTCATTTTGTTTGTTTCTATGTTTGTGTCATTTATTTTTTCTGGAAATTAAATATGACTTATTCTTGTGTGATATGAATAGTTTGTAGGGAGGCCAATTAATGCATATCCTTCTGTAAATGTAAAAAGAAAATAGAGCAATAAAGAAAATGGGCATCAATTTTTACCAGAATTGTGTGTGTCATAGTTGGAGATTTTTATTTTATTTTTATATGACATAGTACAACAATTTTAGGTTATAATTTTTAATATACTAGTTTTTATTAAAAGATAAATATTTTGTTTTTTAAAATTATTTTAGTTTTTGGGCTTCACCATATTCTATTTGGAAAAAGTTAGTTTTATTTATGTACTGTATCAAGAATTGTGGAGTTCTTATATGTATATTCTTGTACTTTATTTTACAATACTGTTTTATCTTTCATTTTTTTCTAGGCAATTATGCCCAAAGTATAGTCAAGCACTCCTAAATAATGTTGAACTTCATTCCTGGTTCTTAATATTAAAGTTTACATAAATAATTTTCACAGTACTTGAAGTGAGTGAAATGTAACATTATTATTAGATATTTGTGAAAACTTGACTTTTATTGTATTATATCTAAAAGAAATCTAGTAAGGATAATACAGATTATCGAATATGCTAGCCATCTCAGGTTGTAATTAAAACTACAACTATTGTAAAACTAAATTGGGAATAGAGGCATCTTGCAGAGATGAGGGCCCAGGAATAATTTTAATGTAATTTAACAGGAATAAATAAACATGAAGTTCAATTTTCTGTAACTAAACCTCAAAATGTATGTGATAGTGAGTAATTAATACAATGATTTATTTTTTATTTATGATGGTCTTATGTATTCAAGCACAAAGAGTTTTAAATTTCAGATTTGACAACTTTTCTGGGAAAGCTAGTGCCATGGACCGAGGTAATTACTACAGTAGAGATGGTAATTTTGGGAAAGATTCCGGGTCTTATTCCAATCAAGACAAGTTCCGTGCTGGTCCAAATATGGCTCCAGGAAGAGATGGAGGAGGAACCTCCTTTGGGTGTGTAATTGTTCATATATGCTGCAAAATGTAATCTTGGACATCTTTCTATTAGTATATTATTCCTAGCACTTTCACGAGAAAAATCATTTGATCTTCAAACTCACATTTATCATGAATTGCAAAGTTACACTAGGTGCACACTGGTGACACCACAGTGACCCGATAGTTTGGAATGTCTTGACTGTTGAAAGACAAGCGCCACAAAGCTGTCATGATGCCTGCACACACCAGCGACAAAACACTTCATAGTTCAGACGAGCGGATATGTAATACAGTCACTGTATTTTCTGCAATGGATTTAGAGAAAACAGCTGCCACTTGTGCATTGATTCTTGTGAAGAAAAAAATCTGAACAAAAAAGAAACTAGAGAATATCCACTTCATCCTATATATAGTTCAAGATTAATCAAGGAAAACTTCACTGTTTTTTTTCGATATTCTTTACCATCCCAAGAATTTTTTTACACACTTTCATAAGAATTTATTTACATTCCACAAAATGATTACTGTGTTTGGACCCATTTAAGATCTTTTCCTTTCCAGTTCTATTAGCTCAATGGAGAACTTGCATGGTATCCTTCTCAGATCACCACCAAGGTCTGTCAAGGTCACTCACAGCCAGACACCAGCATGCTTACAAAGGAACACTGTAGAAATCCAGCCCCAATTCTCCAAATCCCCTTGTATTTTAATCGGTTTCCATTACTGAGATTAATTTGATTTATCAATTTCTTTCTTCAGGAAAAAAGAAAGTGATATTTATCTTGAAATTTTTGTTTAGTTCTTATTGATAAGTTATGACTGATTGTTGATAATCAAAAATAAATATTTACATGCAGTTTATGTTTAAATAATATGAAGTATATTGCTCTGAACCTCTATAAATATCAGAAATCTGTTCATTGTGAAACAATGGTTTAGCTTATGAAGTGTATTGAGTTTTCTAAGGTGAATAAAATTATATAAATGAATATTTTGTAATGAAAAATTTGTAATCTATATAAAATTTCGAAGAAAATGAGTCTCACATAATGCAATATCCACTTTTCTGAGACTTGGAAGAAGGAAGTGGTAAGAAGCATTAAAACAGTTTGCTGCCGGTGTGCACACTCCCATTTAATTCAATGCCCTGTTGAAACAATAGGTGAAGCTGAAGCATAAGACAGCTGGCAAGCAATTTTGTCTTGGTCACCAATGTGTGCACTCTCATTAGTTTTTGTGTTTAAAAAAAGTGTGCGATACCCCTAACACTTTCCATATGATTTGATATATCTGTTTATCATAACAAGTTTTCTCAGTATACGAACACTCCTTAGAATACAGGAAATTTGTTTAATTTTTAAGTTGGTATGTAATTTTTAGTGTCAAATTTATGTGAATACTTGATCAACTTTTAGGGAGCATTTTCTGAGGAAGAAATGGAACTCATTTATTGTATATTTTGTAGGAAGGATCCATATGGACCAAGTACGTTTAGGCCTGGTGGGATGGGGGATAATCGGAGCAGTGTCCCTCCTAGGGATTACATGCCTTCTAATAATGTGAACCCGCTTGAAAGAACAAATGATTGTGAAATAATTGTTTTCAACAAAGCACAAAGGTAAGAAAAAAGTCTTGAAATATCCTGTTAATGCTCATTATGTAGAAGGATGGATAATTTTTTATTCATATCATCAGTGCCCCATACACTGATGAATGTTGCTGTCTTCTTGCTAGAACTCGATAGAAAAGGTGCTGTATATTTGTTTTTTACTCACTTGATTAAATATGTTGACTAGGGACGAAAATATTGAGTGTGTCCATACGTGTGATATTTTATAGAAATTTCGAAGAAGCGAAATAGCTGTGAAAGAATTTTATTGCAAGAATCTGATAAATAAAACTGAAAAAAAAATTACAATAGAGATATTTTATAGTATGTTATTAAAATAGATTAGACTTCAATTTAGCTACATAATTGCCCTTTTAAACATTTGTTTTAAAAAAACACTGTTTACATGTTTTCAAATAAACTTATTGATATGTTTTGAATTTGTTTTTATGTAATGAATTTATTTTCATATCTCTCTTCTGCAAATTGACACTTCACCATTATGCATTGACAATTTAATTCAAGGTCATTAGAAGCAAAAAAATTGGTGCTAATTTAGTAAAACGTTTCTGGGCCAAAAGTTTTATGTTGCTAGAAATGATGAATGTATGTTTTTGGAACCCACACAACTTGCACTATTATTTCATTATGCAAGGAAGCCTTATTCGTTTGTCTTAAGGGTTGTATGTTTTTAAGTGAACTCGTTGATATAGTTGAATTCATTATACATATTATAATCCAGTGCTGAATTCACCAATATTACTTTTTTTACAGTTCCAGATTCTTTACAATATTTTCAATTTGTCCCTCTAAACAATAAAATTGGAGAATTTCAATAAATTGTATTAAATGATTCCCAACCTTTTCATCTTACTAATCTCTTCATTAAAGTAGTACCATACTTGGGAAAATTAGTGAAAAAATTAACTAGTTAATTCTTTTATTAGGACCGCATTCATAGGTATTAGCTGAAAAATTGTAACTGATTCAGATGAAATTTATTACAAAAAGTTGCAAAGTTAATTTTTGGAACATTGGTGAGTATAAGTGAAAAACTGTTCACACATCCAATAGTTACTGAAAATACAAATGACCAAAAACTGAGTAATTTTGTTGAACTTAAGAGCTAGATTTTAGGGTTCCTTTCAGGAATACATCTCCACCTTATGAGTTCTTTAGCACTAAGCAAACACATTCTATGTCCTGATGACTATTACCACAATGTTTTTCTTAAAAATTCTATACTTTCCCTGTCAATCCCACTGTGCTGTGCTAAGAAGCTTCGTGGAGAATCTTTGCAGATCGCAACCCTCTCCTTCCTTGACAAGGTTCTTGCACAAAAGAACTTGTGAAGTTAGTTTCCTGGCTTTGATGATAACTGTCAAGGTTGGTAGTGATGTTTCTTTTACCCCAGTAACCCAGGTTCTTTAAATAAACCCAGCAAAGCCTCCTTTAGACTGCCTCTTCTGCTAACTGGAGCTGCTTAATTCCATTGTTGCATATTGGTGCGCTATGCTGGTATTTTGGACATCATGTGCACTGCACTCATAAATTCTATTAGCTATTTCCACCAAAAATATTTTATTGTTATGTAATGGAATGGCCAGTTTATGTTATAAATATGATTAACTTACAAATGTTGATGATTTTATAATTTACTGTTACTATTAAAAAATGTTTTATTTGTTAATTTTTGTACTTTATGTACTCTACTTACTATCTCACAATCCACATGCCTGTTTGGATCTTATGGTTCCTTCTCTGCATTCAGCTAAGTTGCTTCTTATGGTTGTAATAATATAATAATTTAGTCTGATTTACATAACACAAGGGTTGTTGGAAATTTTGTTACTTTCTATTATTTTTGTGTGCGCTGTTATTGGCTATTTTATCAGGTGCTATTTTAAATGTTTAAAAAGTATAAAGATGATTGAAATTACATTTTTACCTTCTCAATGTCAAAATATGGTGAAGTTTGTGTACTTTTAGAAGTTTCTACAATTCTGTTATGTATTCCTGAAAAAAATCTTTCCTTTGGGTTATCATACGAACTTGCCCAGCATTGCCCAGATAATAGAATTGTAATCTTTCCAGCTGCTTTACAAATTCTTCTGTAGTTTCAGTTGATAAAATTATTTGTTTATATCTCTACACTTGTAGAACAAGCAACCTATCTTTCTTATTGACACATTTGCTGGGTGAGTTGCCATTATCCACATATTACTGTTTTAAAAAGCTATGTGAATTTTTGTTCTTTAGTATTTATGTTATGGTAAATATGTAAAATAGTGTCATGACATTTTTACTGGTTTAGAGAATTTGACCAAGTTTGATAAATATTCAGTGTAGAATGTGCTACTAGAATGATGAAAATAATTCAGCACCAGTGGTTGTAAAAATTCTAAGAAAATTTAGACAATGACGGGTTAAATAGTCTTTTAAACCAAAGAAAAACTTAACACAGGAAGCACCTATAAACAGATAGAGATAAAGTTATTACTTCAGTTTCTGAGGACCTTATCATGGAGAAGTTGTTACTACATCAATAGCCAGGTGACAATGTCAACAGACAGAACTCTAAACCCGAGTATCATAATGATTCCAACTAAGTCATTTGTCTACCCTTACAATCTTCTCAGAAAACTATTTTTGTATATTTAATCATTTGGGAATTTAGTTGGTTTGATTTGATATATTTTTCATCATTTCTGTTTATCTAAATTTTAATAACAGTTCAGGATTTTAAAGGTTTAATTCTTAATATATTTGGTATTAGTTGTATTTTACCATCATGTAGTTTTATTTTAAATAGTAAAAATTATTTGTTTCAGAGAGTATGCAGAATATATTGAACATAGGTTGAAACAACTTGATATTAGTGTGGATTTATTGTTTCCAAATGAAGAGGTACCAATTAGCCGCATACTTGCCAACATTTCAAGCCGAGGTTCTTTGTATGCTATTAGTGTCATGCCCCAGAATGAAGAGCACAGGAGTTTGACATTAAATATCTTACATGGATTACCGCAAGGTACATGGGATTCCTTTATTTCGTTAATATGAGAGTTCTTGACAGTAAATTTGTAATGTCTTTTTCTTTACGTTAGAAATAGAACATTATCATACTGTTGAGTTATGTATTATAATACAGGAGAATTAGGTATTATGCGTGTTCTTTTCTATTACACTAATTTATGTATAACTGAAACAAAAAACTATTTTTGACAGAGCATCGAAATATGCCGTTGGAAGATGCTGTCCCTCTTATTAAAAGAAACTTTGAAGCTTATCGCAGTGGTGAGAAGGGAGCAACTGCTGTTCCTACCGCTGTTGCTGTAGCTCCTGCCGGATTGCCTGCACCCACATCTGATAGACATCCAGAAGCCATTCAGGTTCTTCTAAGCCTTTTGGCTGATAATCGCCAACTAACGGTCCTTCAGTATGATAGAGTGCTCCGATATCTCCAAGAAAAGCGAGAAATTCAATTGAAGTTAGAACTTGGTGATGCAAAGGATCTACCTACAGCTAAAGGTACAGCTCTGTTTCTCTCTCTTTTGTGTGTTGTTTCTCTCTCTTCGTAGGTTTAATTTAGTGTACTTGTGTATTAGAAACATAATTTCAAACATTTTCTTGCTTTCTTTTAATATTTTTTTCCTTTTTTGCTAAATAACCAATTAAGAGGTCAGATAAGATTACATGGAGTTTTAAATTTAAATTTAGCTGGAGTTGTAAATTAAAGTTTAATATTTCTGGTGCTGTACATGACACTTCCTTTGTTTGTTTGTAGGTTAATGACAATAAAACTAACAGTTTTGGGATTGGGTTAAAAATTATTTAGGGATATGGTATCTCTTATACATTCCTAGAATTATTGTTTTCCCGTGATTTTGATAGTAAATTTGGAAGACAAGCTTGTTGATGGAATTTTTGCATTCTTTTCCCATGGGGTGCATTTATGGCATAGAGTATTTCCTGTGTCATACATTTTTCCCTTCCCCCTCCCCTGAAGATTTATATTTGTCAGGGGTATCCATTGTTCTATCTTATAGATGTGGTGTTCATAACAATTCTCTTGAGCTCCTTACTGTTTGCTCTGTAAGTACTGTAATTTCTAACTTGTTAAATATCTTGCTCCAGTTATTTTTACTCTAAATAATTTCAAATTTGTGTAAATGAGATTGTCATGCAACTTTTAGATGTTTTACCTTGTGTGTAATAATATTTCTTTTGATATTTTCAGAACCCACGACCAAGCAACAGGTTGATCTCCAGCATAGAATTCTTAATATTTTAAATAATCAATCCTCAACTAACAACACCGGTGTCAATGTTGGAGCTCCAGTTGGTAGTACTGCTGGTGTTATCGGACTTGGAGCACCCAGTGCTCCTGGGATGGGGTTGGGTCTTGGAAGTGTAAGTACTTCCACAGTGGGAGCAGGTGCACCATTGGGTGCACCAGGGTTAGGAACCCCTATGAACATTGGCCCAGTGCCTGCTCCAGTTGCTCCCCCTTCAGGGAACTGGCAAAACCAGCCAACATCGTCGACACCTTTGCTCAGTGATCCCACAGTACAAAAGGCACTAGATAGTTTGATGCAAGGTAATTTACTTCGTAAAATTACACCTACAACTGGGTCCAGTACACCCTCCATCTCATCTTTGGGAACACCACCTTCCCAACCATTATTTGGCTCTGCTTGGGGCAGTGGGGTCTCCAAAATGTGACCAGTAAACAATGACTTGTTTTAAGGCATAAATTTTATATGTAAGATTGATGTGTGATGCTGTTCATTACTTTATACTTGTTGAACTGATAATGTCAGTCCTGTGTAGTATTAAAAATAAAAGAGTCTTCTTGTGTATATGATGTATATTTTTGTCATTATTTTATTTTAAAACAGACATTTTAAAATGAACTAAACTGTCCATTACATGTACATTTAGAATCATAGTTACTAATTTGTAGATCAACAAACTTCCACATTACTTGATCTCTTGACAAGCTAGTTTTTTTTAAAAAGTTTTGTGACTCATTCAAATGTTTTAATGAAGTCGTGTAAAATCCTATACATTAACACAGAACTTTTTTTCATCTGCAAATGAACAATAGTTTTTCCCTTTTCTATCACTTTGGGTGTGATAACTTCTTTTAGTATCACTAGAACGGTTTGCGTAACTTGAAAACTTTTTATTTTTCAGGGTTTTTAATAAATAATTTTTAATCTGAAGACTGATCTTGGATTTCTTATTTGTTTTTTCACATTTATATTTTACATCATTGGTCTTTTCTTCCTTTTCATTTAATGTGTTCATTGTTTTAGTTGTAGGTCTTGATATTTTATCTATTACTTGGTAGTAATTACCTGTTTGTTGAATTAGATAGTCATTGAATCATATTGTAGGATTTACTGTTAACAGTGTCTCTTGTTTCATTTCCAATCTGTGGTTTCAAGAAGGAACATGGAGTAAAGTACTCAGAGCTAAAGAAATAGTTTAGTTCTTTTTCCTGTATTAATGGCTAAATTTGCAGAATTCAAGTGTTTGTTGTTGAAGAAGAGGATTCGTTAGTGCCTGGGTGTTATGGAACTAAATATTCCACATTTTCCATCTTAACAGCTGAAAGACATACCATGTGAGAAGTTCATATTTTATGAGTTGTGAGAACATGTATATACCAGTGTTGATCAAGTAGTGTACTGTGTGTATTCTGCACTTAGTGTTGATATACTGATTTTCTTTCCATTGCTCTTAGAGTGTTTTCTACACTTTTGTAAGTGAAATGTGAAATTACTTGAGAAGTTTGAAGAGAGTGAATGTTTCAAGTGTGAAATGTGTGATTGGCACTAATTACCAGCTGTGAGTGATTTTATATTGTCAATATAAACACACAATTTTAACTGTATTTAAGTTAATTTGTCAGTCAGCTTAAAAAGAAAAATGAATTGGGCACTTTTAGTCATGTATTTCTAGGGATAAATATGCTTGAGAGAATGTTGATGTAATCTATGTGGTTATGAATTAAAATGAACATATCTATTGATTTATTTACTTCCAGCAAATTATTAAAAAGTATGAAAACTTCTATTCTCTTGCCTTTCACTTAAATCCATTGTATAAAGTTGTGTGATTGGTTATTAGTTTCTTAGACAAAATGGAGCAGAGATGTTTTTTATTCTAATTTGGAGAGTGGAATATTTAAGGACTGCTTTAATAGTTAAGAGCACTTAATTGATAAAGGGAAACTTTGTTAATAACCAACTATTTGTTAGTGATGGATAATTTACTTTATTCTCTTTGTGAAGAAATCAAGTTTCAAATATGTATGGAATTATCCTGTAGTTTTAAATGACATGTTGTTGAAATAATGTATACATTCATAAAGAACCACCATTTCTTTCCACTTCCTTTGATTCCTTATCTGCACAATAAGTGCAGTGTACTTATATCTGTTTCAAAAGATGTGAATGATTAAGAGATGCCTTTAATAACAATGTAAGTTGAGTTGCAAGCTCATGGCAAATAATTTGACTTGCGAGCTCATATCTAATGATTAGGTAGTATTTAGACTGATCTGGGTGAGAGTTTTATAGGCTGCACTTTAAAAGTTCTGTTTCTGGATTGTTAATACAGGGGAATTGTAACATATTCGAATAAGGGTACTAAAAGTTGCATTATTGAAGATTATTGAATTTAAACTGGTTAGGTAAATCGTCCAATGTATTGTGTAAACACGAATATTTGTCGTGTCTGAATATTTCAGTGTAAATATATTGCTATGATTAGATAAATTATGCAAAAAACCATGTGCCCATAAAATGACTGGTCTTACAATCATAGGCATTTGTGAAAAATAGGGTGAAGGTTACTGCAAAAATTGTAGGGGAGGTAGGTGACATGCAATCTTCATTCATCCTGCTTAATTAGTACCAGCTTCAATGCATCTAATTTTGAACTAAGAATTAATACCAAAGGGTTTTGGCAACTGCCCATAGTCTGACCCCATTAACTAATTTTGTAGGTTTCCTGAAGATGTAAGTGGTTTGTAGTATTTTATAATTTCTGCCAGCCAAGACATTTTTGAGGGACTTTTAATGGGGGGGTCTGGAATCCTCTGGAGACATGGGGTCCTCCCCAGAAAAATTCATGAAATATAGGGGAAATCTAATAAGTTACCACTGAACTGTGATGAAATTTTATAGGGATTTTTTTTCTAGAACTGTTTAAAAGATGTGCTAGGACGTTTTTCCAGTATCCACTGATCTTCACTTTGCCTCCATGTATAGTTAACCTTGAGTTCTACAATGTATTTTGATTATTTTATGACATTACAGTAGTATTAATGCTACAAATTCAATTTAAAAGGGTGATATAGGTAAAAAGTGAATTGTCCTTCCCCCCCCCTACATTTTGCGAACTAATCGACTCAGTTTTTGTGTACAAAAATTTAAAAATCAAATGTGTATAGTTTTATGAGTGCGGTGCAGAAGTGATTCATGTTTGTATCGCTTGCGCTTTTGACATTTTTGTTGCATCCCATGAACTAAAAGGGTTGACAGCAGGATTTTTCTACTCAATTGTTCCCCAATAAAGTGTATACACTACTGGAAAATGAAAAAAACATCATGGACCCAACAATGAAATTTTATTGACACATTTTCGAGGACGTATACAACAAACGATCACACCGACAGAGCCATACGCATGAGTATAGTCGGCAGGGCGTGCGAAATGTCAGAGCTAGTACCCTGTTTACCTCCCCCCCCCATTTGCAGCAATGCAGGCTGCAATTCTCCCAAGGAGACGAATGTACTCTTGCAGAATGGCCTGCCATGCAATTTGTACCTGATGTCTCATTTGGGACAGATTTCCTGTCGTTCTTGCAGAGCCCGCAATATGACGTTTCATCCAGTCCCGAACTTGTTCAATGGGGGACAGATCTGGGGATCGTGCTGGCCAGGGTAGTTGACGTACACCTAGGAGAGCAAGTTGGGTGGCACGGGTTGCATGTGGACGTGTATTGTCCTACTGGACAAGGGCATGGTGCACAAACGGTAGCACGACTGGTTGAATGATGGTTTGGATGTACCGTGCACTGTTCAATGTTCCCTCTACCATCACCAAAGGAGAACGGTAATTGTAAGATATGGCTCCCCACATCATGATGCCAGGTGTTGGCCCTGTGTGTCTCTGTCTCCAGACGTTGACGCTTACTTGCATGACGCCACACACGCATATGACCGTCATTGGCACCAAGGCAGGAGCGACTCTCATCACAACACAAGTCGCCATTCGTCCTTCCATAAACGCCTATCGCGACACCACTGAAGGCGCGCTGCACGATGTTGGGGCGTGAGCGGTAGACGCCCTAACGGTCCGCATGATCGTAGCTCTGCTTCACGGAGACGGTTGCGAATATTTCTCGCTGACACCCCCGGAGCTCCTAACTATTTTTGAAGTCGCGGTGCGGTCCGATACGGCACTTCGTAAGATGCGACGGTCTTGGCGTCCATCTGTGTGCCCTCTCGTAGGGTTCTGTGCAACTTTGGTATTTCTGTTATTTTCTTCATGATATTCTTTTTTCATTTTCCAGGAGTATATGTCCTTCGAATGGTTTAGGTGTTAATGTTTTTGATCATCACCGAGTCATCCCGGGTTCAATTCCCGGTGGCACCAGAAAAAAATTTATAGCTTTTCACACTTATGTCCTGGTTCATATAGCTGTGACTACTGAAAAGCGAACCCCCTTCCTTATATCCACCTCTTACAGCTCCTAGTGTCAATAACTCTCTAACTATTCCTACTAACCCCTCCACATGGACCAAGTTGTTGGTAAACCCACCTAATAACAATATCTTACCTTTTACCTCCTATCGCTCCACGTAGATAAGCCTCAATAGCACGTTACATTTCCCATTTACTAATACTACAATAACGAAAGTTAAGTATTGTTGTGAAATATTAATTTCAGTAAAAATTTAAATTGAAATACGACGCCAGAAATGTAAAAATAGACCGTTGAAAAGTACAGCGTGGGCGGACGGTTCCCATCGCACGTGCGGCGAGGGTGTGGATGGTGGTATTTGTAAAGGCCACTAGTTTTCAGAAAAGAACAGAATAACATAAAACATATTTCGAAAGAGAGACGGATACCCGCGGTGGTCAGCGTGGCTCCCGGCACCACAAAGATAATTTGGAAAGTGGGCAAATTTTTTTGGAGAGTCGGCATCATAAACACTTGGCAAAGGCGTGAGAACAAGAACGGTAAAATTTTCAAGAACGATGGCTGGCTTAGCAGCCCACACAAGGCGCAGAAACAGGCGTGACTTGAACAATGAAAAATAAACTGACAATTAACTAAGAATCTCTTGCAGCGTCGAGACGGAGGTGTGGGTTGAAAGCGACAAGGTACTAAGGGTGCGGTCTCGGGAGCATTTCAAGAAGGGACCCAACGTTGGAAAACAAAGTCATAAAAATCTTCGAAGAAAACACTGGATCAAAGACTGGTGACATGGCACATGGTGCGAAAGCATGACGCAGTACGCGGAACAAAGGCAGGCAATTTTCCAGACGCGAGAGTCTCATTCTTTTGGACGGCCGGAGAAAACATCCGAAACAATAAGAAAAGGGCGTGGGCATAAGTGATAGTTGGGAGCGAGGCCACCCATGGCTTCGGCGTAACTACAAGAGGAAGTTGAAATCTTTGTTGGATAACAGAGTAACGTGATTCGTCAAAATTAAAAGAGTCAACCGGAGGGAATCCTCGGCGGGGAGCAGCTGCTAACAACTTTAGTTCATTGTACCTCAGGTCTGCCCGAGGCGAGCCCGCAGTTTGAGGTAGCCAACCTTCCGCTAATGCAAAGGACTCACAAGGTAAATGTACTGAACAAGGTGGCTTCCAGTCCAAATAGCCGCAAACAGTGCGTCTACGGACGAAGACATTTGCGTGTGCTTCAACTATATAAACGCTTGGGAAAGAAAATTTATTCCCACTACCAGAAGTAAACTAATTAGAATTTTATTGCAATTATGAAGTTGTCTTAGAAAATTGTTTTTATATTATTATCTAATAATACAATCGGCATTGTCTTGAATGACTGACTCGCCCTTTCACTCATATTCATCAATACAGAGAGAGAAAGCAATTAGATACCCAAACTTGGAACTTTGACTTATAAATACGCAAATTTCCCCTAGAACTTTGTTACTTTTCTGCGTAACCGGGGCGAAATACACAAATGAAGAATCGTAATCGTACTTTAGAGCATTTAAAAGGAAGTTACTATGATTTCCAATTTCATTTTTCTCCTTTTCCTAAGATACATCATTTAAAAATCTCGTCATGAAAGGACTATTTGACTCATTATATATAAGGGTAACACTTATTGATTGCTTACGCGTCTGGTTCTACTAGTATAAACAACGATGGTATAAACAATACTCGGTTCCCGTTAATTGTGGCCCAATTTTCTTTGGTGGCGTCCCTTTGGACAGCCTCATTCGCAATTTAGACGTTCCGTCTTTCGCTACCAGATGGCTCTGAGAATTAATTTTGCCGAGAGCACCAAATGATGCTCAAGGGATCTTTTACATGCAGTATAATCAAACTAAATGAGTTGATTTTTCGCACCCTACAATCCGTCGACCTCGACCGAGTTTAAACCAACGCACTCGGGTGTGAGAGGCCACGACGGTAACCACTCACCCATCGATGTCAATTTAAGCTAAATATGAAACCGAGTGAAACTTGCCAACAACTAGAGAATGGAGAAAGTAGTATCTGTCGTATTTCCAGGTAAATAAAATAGTGTTGCTAATAACGTTTTTCACCAACGTTCTTACCGGCCATGTAATACTGCTCCGATAACCTCTCTAAGCGTAAGTCGAAACCCTAAAGCATTACTGTACCTCCTAACACAGCGGACGGAATCTAGCTTTTTCGGTGGTTGCCCATGACATGTTTTATAGTCTGTGCCCATGACCCCAATCCAAGACCTGATGCCAGCGCGTTAACACGCCCATTCAATGTGCAATATCCATGCAGAGGTAGTACGATGACATAAAATGCTCTATTTTTTAGAGATAGCAATCAAATTATTACGTGACACCGCAGTGTTAAAATATTATTTGATCCCTAACGGATAAAGTGTAATAAAGTTTATTTCGCAGAATATGCTGTATTTCGATGAATTCTTTCTGTAGCAATATGAATTAAGATGCATTTGGTTTTTTAAAATATTAATCTAATTTGAACTTTTTTCCGGCATAATATAGGAAGTTTGGTGCATGCAATAGTGCGGTAGTTTTGAGAATACATATTCACGTAATATCCAAAAGTATCGGCTCAGCTAAGAATAGAAAATATGCCCACCGAGTTAACAAGCAAACTTTGCTCTTTCTTCAATCATCTTTTTCTTCACTCTTGTGGGTCAGAATAATATAAAGGGACATATTAAGAGTTCAAAACATGCTATATTCTCAATTTTGAAGCCTAGACATGGTTACTTAATGCAGAAAGCCCTTTAAATATTGTTTTGATGTACTTTCGTAGTTTTTAAGTACAAAGATAATTTTACTACATATCTTGTTTACCAGATGTAAGATTCGAATTTCCATTTTCAGCGGTATTTCATGATTTTTGAGATAATCAAATTTAAGTCAGGTATGCCCACAAGGGGGTGGGGGTCATGACGCAAGCAGCGTCATTGAAATTTTTTTGAGGGGCTTCGAAAAATTGAGGTTTTTAGAAGTTTAGAACATTTAATAGTTAAATAACAAACATACTTTAAAAATAGCATATATTAAAATAACAATCATAACAATGTCGTATTAATTTTTAAACTTCATAAACATGATAATTAAAATTCATTTTCTAAACTGATGAATAAATCATAGAAAGTCATGCCAAACAGACATCTAGACCACTGAACAAGCAGACGCGAGCGTGGGATTCGGGTCGAGGGTCATCTTTTGTCTATCAAAAGAGCGAGAGACTCATCGCCTCGCATAAACGAAGTGACAACAGATACCTGCCTCTCCATCTTGCAATGCTAAGATTACACAACAGACAACCGATCTAAAAAACAGATTCATTGCTTTCCCTTCAGTGTATTAGTTTACTGTGCGTGATCAAGATCGGAGCACAATTTTGTATCTCGTGTTTTTTCCCATGTATCGCCGTCCGGGAACCTGCGTTTTTTGTTCTAGTGCTTTACCCGATTTGTGAGAAATTAACCAATTTTCACTGCGTTGGCAGTAGTTTTTGCGTTTCTTGTGAGTCTTAAAATCTTAGATATAAGTGGATAGAATTTTTCCGAAAAATATTTAAAATTAATGAAATAATCAAAATATCTTAAGTGATGCGCAACGGTAGTGGATCTTCTGAGTCTTAGTCTGATAAAGCGTCAAGCGCTGGTCAAGCGTTACTGCGTGCGATTTAAGGTAAGAAGAGAGGTGAAAGAAAAACTATCGTTTCTCTAATTCTACGTTGATATTGTCCTCTTTATTGTAAATTTTGTTTACGAATATTTGCAGTCACGTACACCTATACTCGTTACAAATTATATTACATTTTTCTTGAGGATTTTTCATGACCTACGTTTCTTAAAATCGAGTGACAAATATGCTAATTGCCTCATCTTCTTTCTTT
>NNCF01125932.1:796203-831894 GCA_002313205.1 Laupala kohalensis
ATATGGAACTAAGTGACCATAACACAGATTCTTCACTTAAAAATGATACTAACTCCCAAAAGCCTCCCATAGTAACTAACAAAAGAATATTTAACTCCATAAATTTAAATACACTTCAAACACTTCTAAATAATGAAATGAGGACTCAGGTTTATGAAATATAACAAATTCTTCAACCAGTTATTAAATTATTTTGACATATACTATCCATATAAGCAACAAATAACATAAACCACAAAGTAAAAAACATTGACTGACTAAAGGAATCAAAACATCATGTGAACCATATTCGAGAAGACTCCGTATGTTAACTAAACAACCATGTCCCAACTCAAAACATATTACAAACAATACACAGTAGTGCTTAAGAAAGTAATAAAGCCAAACAGATGATGAATGACAAATACATAGAGAAATCTAACAACAAAATGAAAGCTATGTGGAATATTGTTAAGCAAACCACTATGCAAGTCACCCAGAAACAACAACACATAGAATTGATACAAGACGATAACAAAGTAGTTGACCCCATTGAAGTTGCTAATACACTCAACCAGCGTTTCACAGGCATGGCCAACCAACTACAAGCTCTTCCACTACCAAAAGATATTCATGTAACATCAACAATGTATATAAGGGAGACAAATGAAGTCCTTCAGATAAGTAGTAAAATGAAAAACAAAACATCCTCCAGAATTGATGTTATATCAGACACAATCATTAAAAAAAATAGCAATGTAGATAATCAAATTACTCACTCCCTCGTATAACAACTCCTTAACCCAAGGTATCTTCCCACAAATTTTTAAAACTGCTATCATAAAACCTCTTCACAAAAATAAATAAATAATAAAAATAAATTTTTTGTCAAAAAAACAGTACAAACTGCGTATGACCACGTGGAGGACAATAAACTAATTTACTCTCCGGAAGCAATCTAGGGACCATCCCATCAATTCCGATCACGGGCCCTAAGGCGGAGGCGTATTCAAAAATTTCAGCAAAAATTCCTATATAAGATAAATAGTTAGCTGCGAGTTATAATACTAATAGAATGTCAATATGTTCGTAATTTAACGAGAAAATTTACATGTACAAATTATTATCGAACTATAGATTTTCTGAGTATAGAGTTCAAAAATCATAAGAATTGAAATAACACAAAATCCACGTCTATGTGTTACAATAAACACCTAGACGAAGCCTAGAGAACCCGTATAAGAAATCCGCCTCTACTTGAAGAAAACCTGAGAAAAACCCGGGCCAGGACGGGGCTACATAATTAATGTACACAACCGTGCCAAAGTTGAGTACACATAAAACTAAATTAATATGAATCATAAGACACAACAATCATGCAAGAAAATAGTTTTTGAAATTGTTATAACTTATTTAAAAAGTACTAAAGCAATGGTGTGATAAAGTACGAGATGGATTTAACTTTTATTAAAATCAATAAATTCTTTTACATTGTAGATGCTCTGGTGCAGGAGGTAGTTTTTAACCGCGGATTTGAAGAGATTTAATTTCATAATACCTTTTATATTCTTGGACAGGGAATTATATAGAACGATTCCCGAATGATATGGTCCTTTTTGGCAAAGATTGGTTGACACTAGGGCGATGAATATTATTACTATTGCGAGTATTGTGTTCGTGAACGAGACTGTTTCGTATGAAACAAGGGTGGCACTTCAGTAATTCGGTCTTAACAAACACGACTGTTTCATAAATATAAATGCAGGGATGTGTTAAAATATTTAATTCCTTGAATAAAGGTTTACAAGAGTTTCGGGGGTGAGATTTACAAATTATCCGAACTATCCTCTTCTGGATATTGAAAGTTTGAATACTCTGACCGGAATTGCCCCAGAAGGTAATGCCGTAACGTAAATGAGAGTAAACGTTTGCAAAATATACGCAACGGGAAATACGTGGACTAACTACGTTAACTAAGATTCGGAATGCGTAACACAATTTGCTTAATTGGGAATTGTTTGTCAACGTGACAATTCCATTTGAGGTTAACTTGAATATGGAGACCTAAGAATTTTGTATTCGTAACAGTTTTTAATTGTGTTCCGTTTAAAGAAAGAGAAACCTGGGGTAAAGATTTTATGAAAAGGAGACAAACAATGTGACAAGCTATAGGCCAATATCATTTCCCACAGGTTTCTCAAAAATACTAGAAAAACTATTTAATGAGAGATTAAAAAGCTTCTTAACATGTAACAAAATTATTACAGACTCCCAATATGGATTTAGAGAAAAAAGATCTACTGAAACTGCATTTCTCAATGAAATTTTGATTGCACTAAAGCAGAAAGAAATCCCTGTTGGATTATTCTTAGATCTCATGAATGCTTTTGATATAATTAATCATGAAATTCTCCTCAGTAAACTAGAAAGTTATGGACTTTGGGGAATAGGGTACAACTGGCTAGTCATATTTATCTGACAGACAGCAAATAGTACAAGTATCCTACCAACATGAAAATCAAATAAAACCTCTGGTCTCAGCCCATGCATGTCACTCACGGAATTCCACAGGACTCCACCCTGGGACCCATACTATTTCTTCTATATATTAATGACATCCCATCTATCATCCAAAACCACAAAATTGTACTTTTTACTGATGACACAAACATCTTATTCCGTGCCAAAACTGCTGAAAACTTACTTAACACTACCAAATCCAGTATCACCACCCTAATCCCATGGTTCCAACAAAATAGCTCATAATAAACAGTGACAAAACTTGCATAGTTTTCTTCCATAATCCTCATTCATCTAAATAGCACATACCTAACATAGAATTTAATGGTAACCACTCATTTTAAACAAACACCACAGTTTCTGGGACTTACTATACAAGATAACATGAAATGGAACTGTCACCTAGAAACACTGAATAAGAAACTCAGCACAATAAACTATGCCATCACAGTTCTAACAGCAAATTGCACAACAGATACCCTTCGAACAGTATATTATGCAAATGTCCATTCCATTCTAAAATATGGTATAATATTTTGGGGACAAGCACCAGAAACGAAACAAACTTTTAGTTTACAGAAGAGAATAATACAAACAATTACCAACACTAATAAACTTTCTTCATGTAAACCATTATTTGAAAAGTTGAAAATAGTTTCACTGCCATGCAATACATTTTTTAAAGTTTGAACTTTGTAAAAATGGATCTACTAGACAAAGGACCACTCTATAGATTTAATTCCACTGTTCATGTCCACAACACTAGACAGGTCAAAAATATCCATCAACCACAGATAACATCCTCTCTTGGCCAACTCATAATGCAGATATACAACTATATAATGCATCACCACTAATCCTTAAAAACATCAATACACTGAACCCATTCAAAACAAAGCTCAAACAATTCTTACAACAGAAACTCTACTACAGTGTACAAGAATTCCTCAATGGCAATAACTAATGTATGACAAACAATCTGTTGCAGGTAATCATTAGAACAAAGGTGCAGGAAAAGATCCAACAACATTAAATTAGTTTTAGCATAAATATAGACCTTGACATAAATTAATAAAATAAAAGGAAAATAGAATTCCTACCATAGATATCTAATAACCCTAGCCTAAATAAATATTAATATTCTGTAATTGTAGAATATAATTGTCTTATACGTTAACTTCTACTTAGTCTAAGTTAAATGTATCAAAATTATTATATTGTAGTTATTCTTATATGTAAATATTATTGTTTTTAGTACATCATTGTTGATCTATATGGTTCAATAAAAAATTATTATTATTGTTATTAACCATGAACTTCCAAGAGCAATGCGTTTGTCAGTATCATATTCATCAAACAACATTAAAAAATTTCTTTAAAACCATTAAATAAAAACACATCTCGCATTTTAGTATGTAACCAATTGATTAAAAATGTTGAAGAGGTATCCATAACTTTAAAGAATATACTGGATTAATAAATAAAATAATAATAAGAGTTAAGTACAGGGTTTGTAAAGAAACAAAATATATCAGTAACAGTTTATATTACAATTATTCATATTTACATACAGCAAATAATCAAATGTTTTAAGAGTCTATGCATATATTTTTTCCAATTTATATTTCAATATAAATTATGAAATACGTTTAGTAAGAAAAGTGGAAACATAAATCATTTGCAATTACAATGCCAAGGATGTAGCACAGAGCAGAAATCACATTCCCAGTGTAAGGCAATACTTTCCCTTTAATAAAAACTATCAGGTACTCAAAGAGGAGGCTATGAGAAGGCTGCCTTACTCCTAGACTTTTTTCAGACTACCAGATAGCCCAAATTTATTTACGTATAAACAGAGTGCAATTCCATGTTAATTATAGAAAAATGTGCCACATTTATACAGTATTTACATAACAAACAGCAGAAGAATTCTATATACAATTAATTTTTCCTCCTTTTTTATTTGCACCATGGTTTTAGGACTGAAAGTGTCATTACAATTCTTCACAAAATTATTGATTAAAATATTTGCCCCAGTTTGAAAAATGCAATGAATGAGGTTTTCAGTACTAGACAATTGTGTCCTTCAAATAAGTCCAAGGGCAAGCTCCTTAAAGTGGAGTATTTTAGGACTTCTCTCTAGTTTCAATTTCTCAAAATCTTTTCTTTAAAAGAGGAGAGAATTTGTTTGTTACAATGAAATTGTAAGAAAAACATCTCACATCATCATCAATAGGAAAACTTAATTAATTGGTGGCACTAATTAAACACCCATGAGGATTTTCATAAGCAGGATCATACACAATTGTGACAAATGCCTTTTAGAGTATGAGGTGATGGCAGAATAAGGTTACCTATACCATGTACAAACTTGCATGGCGAGAAAATGAATGCATCAAGGAACAAAATACCACTAATTCCCATGAATACTTGTTAACTTTATGACCTTGTACCATTGAAAGCTGTTCTCTAATAAATAACAACACGTCTTTCCTCTCAGCAAGTGTCACTTTTAAATCATAAAGCATGTTCATAATGTTATCTATTCTTTCATCTACTCCAATGTTTTTGCCCCGGTGTAATATTCATGGGTTTCCTGAACCATGTTCTCCACTTCATGCATATTACCAATATTTTTGGGTAAAGCTATTCCACCTATTTCTTGAATAGACACCCTTCTAACATAAGAAGCAGCCATTAAGTCACTATTAACTCTCACTGCACAATTAATTTTGCGAGAGTCATCTATATTACTGCTATCATAGCAGAATCATTCTTATCTATAATAATAAGAATCTATAATAGCAGCAATTACACTCCATTCTTGATGAAAAGTAAAATCCTTCAAGATCACTAAAAACTGTTCCAAGTTCTTAAATGATACTCTTTTCTCGTCCTCATTAAATGAAGCAATGCTATCTTCAATTGCTCTCGCAATGCAATTTCTATCAATTTTTTCTCTTCTCTCCTCTGGATTTTCTGAAGTCCCTGCAGATGACATGTATGCTGGACAGCCTGGGAACACTGATGCACTGATGGAACAGCATATAGGATTAAAAATGAGAGGAAAGGCTTACAAGGCAAAGCAATTACAGCTTCTGGCTGGGCTGGGTAAAATGAAAATAAGTGGCACAAAATTAAATGTAAGTATTTAAAACAATGTTCAACATTTTACGTACTTTCCACTAAAGGTTTGGAAAGAGGGGCGATTCTTCTACACTTCTCATCAAAAGCACTCACTTCTCTTCTTATCTCTCCTTCTCTAAAGTACTTTTCACACACCTGTAAAAAAAACTACATGTAGGTGAGCACTACTTTGAGGTTGTACATTTCAATGAACTTTTAAATTAATATTAAATTTAACTGAAACAAATTTAAAATGTTTACCTTTGAGTTCGTCACTTCAAAATTCTTCCTTTAAACTGATCTAATCCATTTGTTTCATTGTTCCAAATCAGTTGGGAACGAAAAAACAAAAACACTCTGTGGCATTTTCCGAACTTTAAAGTCACACGTGGTTCAATATATTACTTTTGGATAAAAACTCGTACGTCCAAATTGTGTGACGTCACGCAACTGATATTTTACGTTTGCAGGGCCTGTTTTTTCGAAGAAGGCGGTGTAACCATCTGGACGTGTTCCAGCATGCACTGCGACACAATGTGTCATTGAATATTTTGTGTGTATTGTAATTTTCGCATCAGGTAAAATGTTATCGTCACTTGTAAAGGAGCATCAAGGAAAACAAGCTGTTCGAAAGGAACAACAAGGTTGTAAATGTGTGTTGTCTAATGCGAAATATTTTAATTTTTTCTTTATGTACTTGCTTTTTACTTATTTGTCATGGTATATAATGTAAATAGTTTATAAACAAATTAATATAATACAATAAATGATTTAGTTTTTAATGTATTTAAAATAATTTATGTTAAAATTATTGAGAGTTTGAGTAAAAGTACTAAAATAAGGAATGCAGTGGAATGAAGGGTAGATTTTCTTCATTTTCTGCTTGAACCATTTTGCGTCTTTCGGATTACTTAAATTTTGTAATTTGTTACAATGTGTTAAGGTAGTTGTTATGTTATAGAACAAAAAAGGAAGGAGGCTGTTTCGGCTGCAAACAATTTAACACAAGCCCTTGTTGATCACTTGAACGTTGGGTGAGTCAAGTGACTGAAAGCACACTCCTTTTTAACTTGCAAAATGTTTATGTAATTTTTGACTTCATTTTTTGTGATTAAACTTTATCTTGATGACAAAAGAAGTTATTTTCTTTCTTTTGTATTTTTAGTGTTGCCCAAGCTTACTTAAATCAAAAACGTCTTGATGCTGAAGCTAAACAACTTCATCACAGTGCCACAAATTTTGCTAAACAGACACAGCAGTGGGTCAGTCTTGTGGAAAGCTTTAATAGTGCTTTAAAAGAAATAGGCGATGCTGAAAATTGGGCAAAAAGTATAGAAAATGATATGCAGATGATTACTAGTGCCCTAGAATACTCTTACAAAGGTATGTAATACTATATTAATTGATCATGATCATTAATAACTCAGCATAACTTATCTCAAGGGAAAAAGTAAGAGATGTACAAAACTTTTTGATTTATGTTAGTTAATGTATATTAAATATGATTCTTCATTGATGAGTGGCATTTGCAGATTGCTGTAAATTTATAAGGGAATATATCAGAATCATCGTAATGCAGGTATTAGGCAATTTGTGTTATGACAAATTTCTAAAACAGGATGTTTAATCTGTCCATTATTTACTCTAAATATACAGTTAAAAGTTATATTTTAATTTCTTCAAGGAATATTTCTCTTACAAATTTTAGTTTTTCAATTACTTTGACAGTTACTGCTATTAATAGGTTTACTTCATATATTTAACTAATTCCTTTGAATTCCTTTTAATTTATTAATATTCTTAACCTTTGTTATAATGAGTATAATTTATGACGAATATAATTGCAAAACACAGCTGGAATACCGTCATGTACTCATCTGAAGATTGGATCTGAATAGTCAGGCGGAACATGTTTCCCAATTAGTTACTGTATTGATAAGAATTCAGTTGATGAGTACTTAATCTCATTGTAACCTATAAAAAAATAGTAGAAGACAACGCTAATTACAATATTGGTGAATGAGTTACAAAAGATGGTCACCTCTCTTTGTTAAAATTTTTTTGAACAATTTGGACCCACTTGAGGCTATTTCATTGGTGAATAAAAACACCAGTCGCATTTACCATAAAGAAACACGTTAGACATGTAACTAGTGTCCAAACACTTCCAAATTTTTAAATTATACCTAATAAAAATTAGAACAAATTAGATGACATATAAAAAGCTGTAGCATGAACATGAAAAATATCAATGGATATTTAGAAAACATTCCCAAGAATAAAAATTTCATAACACTATAAACAAATAGAAGTTTCTTGTCATCAACTAGATCATCAGCTGATGTACAGTTAATGAGGAGGAAAAGGTTCAATTATTTTACATTGATAAATTTAAATTTCTGCATGATATTTTAAATTTTATTACTTCAAAAACGAAGGTACGGGTCAATCGATTTTAAAAGATACAGAAAAAAAAAATTTCATCGCCGCACCCCCTCAGAAAAATTTCATCTTTTGTATGTTGTTTCTAGTACTATTGCAGAGTTGAAAAACCTAATTAAAAAATAGCATGTCTGGTTTAAAAATGGCGGCAATTTTCGTTCTTCCGCGCGCACTGTTTTTGGCTTTTGTAAGCGTTTATGTAAGCTTTAATATCTCAAGATTTGTTTGGTCTAGCGCCTTAAAATTACTGAAATTGTGTTTAGCACATTTGACGCTACAGTTTCAACATGTAATTTATAAAGCTACTAGCGTCAAATTGATATCGAGTCTTGAATTAGCGTTTAAAAATGAATAAATTTGTGTTTTCGGAAACTATTTTGTAAAGGAAGGGATAAAGTCTCAGACTTAAATATTTTTGTACTTACACTCGCTTATACATAGATAATGTTATACAATTTCATCCTTGAGACATGTTTCCTTTCCAGGTTACGACCTTTCAAAAATCAAACTTTTTCAATTTTTCCCTTTTTGAAGGCTTATAACTCTGTTGGGGGACCTAATAAAATATATTTACAGGATCTAAAGATCTACATGATTATAAACTACTATAAAAATTACAACTGTGAGATTTAACTGGAAGCAGAGATATTATTTTTCAAATTTTGCTAAATCTTTTAGCTTTGGTATATTTTAAAACCCCGAATACGTAACAATATGTTCCTATAAAATATAAATAATATTTTAGCAACTAAGTATCAAGTATAATAAATAAAATCGTTATAAAAATAAGCTTGATAATTGTTTATAATTTTATTGACAAATTACACGTGTGATCACACTGTACTCGCACAGTAACAGTGGTGCTTATTCTACGGTAGTGATATTTTGGCTGTAAATTTTCATAGAATATATTTATTTCAAAGGTACAGTGATTATTTTTATGCTATTAAAGAACACAAACATTAGTCACATGATACGTGTACGCTTTATTAAAGCTTACGTAAACGCTTACAAAAGGCCAAAAACGGTGCGCGCGGAAGAACGAAAATGGCCGCCATTTTAAAACCAGAAATGCTAATTTTTTTGAATTACGTTTTTCATCTCTCCAATGATACTAGAAACAACATACAAAAGATGAATTTTTTCTGAGGAGGTGCGGCGACGCGCCCTGTATCACTTGGTATGGATTGACCCGTACTATTAAGAATTGGTTAATTTAATTTCTCTTTAATCAAGAAAAATATGATCATAAAAGCAACTATTTTTCTTAAAAATTGTAAAATTAATTTGATTCTGGTGTGTTCTGAAAAACACCTTTGAATAAGTTTATATATTTTTTTCTCCTTCAAAAAATGTCATTTAAGTGATAGTTTACACAAGTTTTTGAATGTAAGGGGTATAGTTATCATTTAATTTATAAAAAACTGGATCCAGATTTTGAGTGAACCTCAAAATTGAATAAGCAATAAAAACTGACAATTCCCTCAAGACGAGGCCAATTTCTTGAAATAAGATGATGTGGAATTGGGACTCTTTTCTCAGAACCTACCGTGTAACTTCATATTTTTTATTTAAGATAGTTATGAAATAAATGTAGTCAGGTAATACTGATGTACAAAAATGAATTTTTTATCCTCTGGATTGTACTTAATATCTATAAGGTTGATATATCATTTTGAATTAATTTTGTTGTATATAATAGGTTTATACATTATATCTTTTCTTTCCGAGATTTGTTTTTTCTGTAGCCTAATTCACACAATCTCAATTAAGTAACAATTGATTGTAGCAAAAAAAATTTGTATTTTCCACTATGTTTCTTAATCAATTTTTTAACCATCAACATTATGAGCTTAATGTTAAATAGAATCATACTTCACATAGTAAAGAATTTCTTCATTTTTTCCCCTGTGAGTAGCTTTACTTCATTGCTAATGTTATGAATGTTAAATAATTTTAACTGTCTGCAATTAATTGTTCTCTTAATTTCATCAGTTCCCATTCTCATCAGTTTCTTTTACTCCATATAGTAGTTTTTTTGTTTGCTTGTCTAAAAAAAGTTGGTATTGTTCTACTAATCTTATAGCATTCAAAGCTTTTCTTTTGTCATATTTGTTGAATAAAAATATTTTGAAAATTTATTATTATTATTATTTAGTTAAATTGTTATGAACATTTCCTATTTACATATTAGGTGAAATTTTTCATTATTCTTTGAAAAACTTCATTTTGCAAGGAATTTTATCAATATAATTGTTAAATTAATTGTAATTAAAGAAGTTCTTTAAATTGATCAATACAGGATATTTTTGTATTTAAAGAAACGGAATGAAAATTGCATGGCAAAAATTGCTTTGCTTTTGCATAAAAATAGCATCAAATGGTTGTTTAAAAGTAAAAGAAATAATTGTGATATTTCAGGAACTAACATATTTGCAAAGTTTTTATACATTTCATTAAAATTATTTACAATTGTTAAATTAACACAATAATTATGCTAATGCATGGATCTACATTTGATTTTTGCGTAGATTAGTAAGTGACATTTTAAAAATTTTTCGAGGACATGAAAGGGTTACTTCAAGCAAAAGCTGAACCAAAATGGGTTGGGGAAGTCCACTTAAAAACTCCTTAGGTTAAGTGGTTGAGAAATTGAAATTTGTGATAGAAAAAGACAGAAGAAATTGAAAAACTTTGATTGAATAGTTTGAATGAATACAGAACAGATTACTGTGATACAATTGTTTAAAATTAAAGTGAATTATCAACTACTAACAGTTAATCATAGGAAATGGTGACATTTAACTAGGCAACTTAGATAAATTTCAAAATCGAAGTAATTCTGAATTTTTTCAAACTTCTGGTTCCCGTAGGTAAATGTTAGGCTTTATCTTCCGACTTTTACTGTAATATATAATCCTATCATTGTGCAAGTTGTATTTATGCAAGTATTATTATTAGTTCCAACTTTCCAATCAAAATAGATCTTGAGCTGTATACAGTATTTCAGTGAGATAAAGGGATGCTTTGGCAATGGCAGACACACAAAAATTTATGTTTTTTAATTTTTAATTCTCTGAAATTTGAATTAATTTGTAGAAATGTCATTTATTATCATCAAATTATGTTTAATTCATCAACATTTTGGTCCTTATCAATAACCATAAACATAATGATTCAATCATCAAAAACAGTTACTACATCATACAGTATAAAACACTCAATATTTTGGGAACATATTTCAATCCAAGTTGCCATGTCAAGCACACTGACTTCCTGCGTTGCCACCAGAAGGATGTTACTGAAGAACCAGTGTATATATTCATATTAATTTGTAGAAAGGTAGATTAAATATTATTAGATGTGATTCTTGTGAAATTCCTCACCTTGATGTCTTGACAACATTTATAAATTATGATATATATTATATTTATATATATTTGAAACAGCAACACTTCCTAGCATTCCTAAAAGTTTATATCCATGCTTGAACTATTGTAATTGTTAACAAATTGTGAGGAAAGTCAAAATGATATATCAACCAAAATCAAATAATGTATTTCTAAAAACAAAAGACTGGAATGGTCATGAATAATTCATTCACAATTTTTGGCTTATTCATTTATGAGCAACTGTGAAATTAAACAATCAAAATCATGACAATGTTTAAAAAGTTGTTCAGATAAGCTGATTACATAGATTTTGTGGCAAGTGAGAAACTTGAGGAAGATGATCTGTTGATGCAAGAACCTGCAATTATTATGGAATTTGGAATATTTAGTAAAATATCCATGTAGATAATTACATTTAAGAGAATTAATAAAATTTTATTATCCATGAACATGAAATAATAGAATAGAATCACATGGAGATTAGTTCTTGTTCCTGTATGTCAGCTAGGCACAAGGAGGTCTTACTGACCCACCTGAGCCTAGGACTTTGTCCTCTCACTCATCGGTATCTCTAGCAACTTGGAGATCAACCCGTATGTGAGGAGTGTAGCTCTTCTCTGACTATGCATCACCTACTAATTGAATGCAGAAAATACACTAGAATACGTTGACAAATTGGTCTGGCTGCAGATATACCAACAATTCTCGGAAATGAAACAAATGATGATAATACATTTCATAATAGATTGGATAATAATAATAGATTTTTGGGATTTCATTAATAGATCGGGGCTCCTTCCACAAGTTCTCAGGAGGGTTTAAATTAGTATTCTTCTTCCCTTTCACTCCTTTTCCTTTGTTTGAAAATTATAGTTTTCAGAATTTATTCATTTTTTGATATAATGCATTGGACACTTTTATTCTGTCCTTTGTATCATCTTTGTGATTAGATATTTGATGAATTCAGGAGGGTTTTTAAGTGGATATAGTCCAAGTATTCGGGTACTCGCACACACAGGGAAGAGCACGTCAGCTCTTCCCTATGTGCGAAACTGCATTTTTTCCCCACCTGCAAGGACTCTAATGACCTTGATGTTGGCAAGCCCTAAAGCCCCATTAAAAAAAAGGGATTTGTTCAATGAAAAGAATACAATATAAAGTCTGAGCATGAAGTTGTCATAATTTTAGTAGAATGATTTGAGTAAGGAGGTAATTGACCTAAAAATCAAGAGTTTTGGGAAACAAAAACCCATTAAAGATAATACCACTTAGTAAATTGAGATAAAACATGTCACTCCAAAAAGTTATCAGCTGCTTTCTCACAGGATATTTCAAAAAAAAAATTCAGAGAACACAAAATTCAATTTGCAGGCTCTTAAAATATGAGAACATTTGTGGATAGTTGTTAAAAAAACCTGATGTTCTTACTTATTTAGTGATGTTAATATATAAGTACATTTGAAGTTAATGATTAGTTTTTAAAACCTCTAATTGCAATAGCTAAAATATCAAATCCGACAATTAAAAAAAAACAATTGTAATTTTTTATTATCTTGTTGTAACGTTTCTTTTTCTCTAAATTTGATGTTTCTTTTTTTTCAGTAACTCAAGAAACACAATAGATGGGATATAGCTTTTTGTTTGTTTTTTGTAATGTTTTGCAACCTATTAAGTTTACCAACAATTAAGTGAGTTGAATTATGAAAGGTGACTCTTGATGTATTCATGTATAATTTTCATGAACATTATTTGGAGTGTAACAGGGGTGTGAGAGTTAATTGTTTATAATACTATTACGATGCTTATTTAATTATTTATGTGTAATAAATTAATTGTGCATTAAACTTATTAAGTTCTGTATTTTTTTTTTCAATTATATTATTTTCAGAATTTGTACTTACAAAAAATAAAGTAAATGTTATGTTTACATTATCTGGAAATCCCCCAAGGACAGTTTGGTCTGTACATGGGAGTCAAGAAGTACAATACAACAAGAAACAAACACACAACAGTGTGAACTCATATGTGTACTCTACATACAATAAGTTAACGTACTAAACACAATAAAAGAAAACATAAATTGGGGCACAAATATATATCTCCTCACTTGAGACCAAAAATTAAGTAAAAATTCTGAAGTTTTCACAAGATGTAAAAATAAAAAAATCTACACATTATATCATTATTAATAAAAATGAAAAAATAAAGGAAGGCATACAAAAATTTAAAAAGGAAACAATTTTTATCCCTCATCCATTACTCATTACATTCATACTAAAGGTATTGTTTTTCTTAGGACATTAACTGAATTGTTTCTTAAAAAGCTTCTTGATTAGGAGTTGGTTTTCTTATAATATTATACCTTATTTTGTTGTTAATTTTGTTTTGTATATCGTGTACTTGTATTAGTTGTGTGTAAGTATTGAAATTTGGTGTATTTGTACACAATCATGGAAATAAAGAAATCTGGAAACACCACAATATTAAATTAATAAAATTTGAAAATAAAACAATATTAATTCACAAAGTTTAACAATTGTTTATTGACATTTTATTTTATTTCACAACATTTCAGCCATGATTTTGGCCATAGTGCTAGCTTAAACATGTACTGATTTTAGTTTGTAATTTGTCTTTTAAAGGTCGTTAAATTTCATGACTTATTAAGTTAAAAGTTGTAGATGTTCTTTGAAAATAACATTACATTAAATCATACTTTGTACTATCTTTTTTATCTGATACATTTTATTGGAATAAGCAGCTGTGTAAATTTGATAGGTAATGAAAAATGATACTACTGTCATTGCACATAGTTCTCTCTTTTTACTAAGCCAGCTCTAGTCAGTTTGTTTAGAACTTCAAACTTTGTGGAATATTTTTAAATTTCTTATTAGAAAAATAAAGTTATTTTAATATTTGTAAGTTATTTTGGGCTTGTTAACTTATTCAGAAAGTAAAACTCCTTTCATTACAAATAAATTATTTATTTCTACAAATGTGCAGAATAGACTACTGTGGACATAATCTCTTATTTCTGCTACACTGAACATGAAGATTTTTTTATCCATGTAACTGCCATGTGAAATCCACTATAAGACACATTAATTTTCTTAGTACTGAAAAATTGTGATTGTGCAAGCTAATTTAGTGAAACTTTCACATATAGTAATTTCTTAAAATATTCAAGTTTTTCAAATCAAAGAATTAAGGAATTTGACATGTAAGCAAGTAGCCAACAGATATTTCCTTAATTTTGACTTCTTTTATTGCATGAAACATTTTTACATGAACAAATGTGTCTGAATACCAATAAAAGATCTTAGATGAAAACAACTTACTGTAAAAATTCGCTACATTAGTAAAATGATGTTAATATACATTGCAAATACTTTGTATTATATTACGTAGTTTTAAAATTACCATTCATTTGTTATTTCACACAACAACTGAACAAAAAAAAAAGAGTTTTTTTAATTGTATGAAAAGAAATAGTTTGAGAGTAAGGGAAAAGGTTGTGAACTCCCACTTCATTGAACATTTTTTTCATTTCATTCATAATAAAGCATTTGAGAGAGATATTCGAAATAAAAATAAATGAAGGCCATTTATAGAGTTAAGTTAAACTTATTATTTGTTTATAATACCCCTTTTTTCTGTAAGGTTACTGAACATAAACTCAACTGAGATGGTATTTATATTTGGGCAAAAGCAAGGAAAAAATTATTAAAATTATAAGTTTTGCATTAAAAATTTGTTTTTTGAGTATTTGAATAAATTGTAAAATTAATATTATAGTGAAATATAAATTTGTGCTAAAAATCTCAATGATTTAGAGAAATGGTAGTGAGATTTGGAAAATACTTTTATTTTGTGGGCCAGATCAGTTGAAATGTGTAGTGGTAGTAATAAATGGAGCCAAGATGAGTTAAAAGCATTAATGGATGAAGATTTTGGTGTATTTTCAGAGTTTTGTAACAATTTTGAGTTTTTAGCCATTTTGATTTTAAAAATATATTATCTATAAATAGTAACCCATGAAGAGGCAGTCCATGGGGTATTTTGTGCGTTTGTTTTTATTTTTATAACCAAGTCCGATTTAGGCTCGACTGTTCTAGCTTCCGCAAAAAATGTTTGCAGAGAGAAAACCAGTCAGGAAAAAAAAATCTACTAAACAGTAGTGTTCACTCATTATTGCATACATTAATCGGCAAAGTTATGTCATTGTGTTTTTTTTAGACAAAAGCAGAAATTACAAAAGAAAATAGTTTGCGGCTTACAATTATGCTGGTGAATAGCAACATATTTAAGATAATCGCGTTTTTCCACTCGTAAGTTATTGAATTGTTAAACCATGCGAGAGGAATAATGAAATACGTCCTTGGTGTAAAAGCCGACATTGAAAGTCGTGAAAAGCGCCCTTTCGGAAACTATAAGTATTTTAAGAATATTATCAACTAATATCTGTCACGCCAGTAAGAACGGTTAACAATAAAATGATTTTTTTCACGATTTACAGGGTAAACGCCCCTTTCGAGCCGAACCCATGCCCAACCTTTCTGTACTTTCATAGTGAGCCATTCAGACTGAGTAATCAAACGTATCTTATCTTCGGACGTATCCGCCATGTTGACAACGGGCACTGTGGAGCGCTGCGAAGTCAAAATGTGGTTCATGCGTAGTGCTCTTGAAAGGATGTGTGCGTAGAGATCATCATTTAAGTTTTGCAGATAAGTGATTTGTGACTTTATCGTGAAGCAGTTCACTATTTTTGTCGTACGTTCTTTCAAAGAATATTCGTCGTTTTAAAGAGGATATGGTTCCAAGGATTCGAAGATAATACTGTCAAATTAGTTAAGGTTTTGATGTATGTGCAATAAATTAATGTAATGGAATCTGTAAATAGAGTAATATGCCATAGATATCGTATTCATCCTCCAGAGTTAACCAGGTAAGTTAATCGAATAGGTATTCATTCTTGCCTTGTAGTCATGGCTGCTCACACTTGCAATGTGTGCGGCCTTTTTATTAATTTTAAGTGAGAATTAAAGTAATGACGTCAGATTTTATAAATAAGGGAGATTTTTTCAGTGAAAGACTTGTCCGTCATACTCATTCAAGTGAATAAAAACCGTCGTCCGATCGTGACAGATCACTTGACTACGTCATTATTTACCCACCCATGTATACGTTATTGTAATTTTGTCGCAGTTTTTTCTCTCGTTACATCAAAGATTGACTTTTGCAATAAAAAATTAATGCTCTTTCATTCACATGTTTTGTATTTTGAATGGGTTAAGTTTTCTCTTTCGTTAATTTTGATTATTTTTTTCTTTTTATTAAATGTAAGAGATTAGCTACTAACCTAAATTAAAATGGTGATAATTTTTAGCCTCGTTTCCATTTAGTATTTTTTAGTCGTTTATTTAAATCATACTATTTTTCTTTTGCCAGTCGTATAAGGTATTACTTGTGCATCAATATTTTGTGTGTGTAATGAAGTATTTCCTATGTTTTAAAAACCTATTGATGTGCCATCAACTTAATGTGTTTGGCCCAATGTTCATTTTGTGGAAAAAGTTTCCTAATTGGTATCTTTTATTATGAGGATTTACATATGATTTGAAACCAGTATAAGTTTGTTTGTACTAGCCCTGCTGCTTAATAGAGGTGGAAGCAGCAGGATGCCAGCCCCTCCTCCACCACCACCTCCCGGTCTTCCTCCACCCTTAGCTGCTAGAGCTGCTGGGGGGGATGATGGACGGAGTATGCTATTGCAATCAATTCGCAGTGGAACAACTTTGAAGAAAACTCTTACAGTGGATAAAAGTGCTCCTTTACTGTCAGGTACTCATTGGGAATAAAATATTCCTATTTATTTTAGAAAAAAATGGGAAATTTAACTAATTTTTCTGCTAATTTGTAGGTAAAGTTTGTGGATCTGATACCCAAGGAAGTAGCAGCAGTCACACTGGTAATTCTAATACCAACTCAAAGGTTGGTTCTAGTGGTTTTGGTAGTAATGGATTGGGTGGGTTGTTTTCTGATGGTATTCCTAAACTGAGGCCTACTGGTAGAACTCTTGGTAAGGAATATTTTATTTTTATTAATTATTCTGTAATTTTTTGTTACTAATCTGTGATTTAATGTAGGAGATGGAACTGCAGGAGCAGGTAAGCTGCATCCTGGACCGTCTCCTTTGGGTCCTCAGGTGAGAGGTTTTGAATATTGTCTTATAATATTTTAATTAGGCAAAATAAGATTTATCTGATTTGTTGTCAAATGACTTATAGTTAAGAACCATAAACTTCATTTCATCTGATGACATTGAGTTTAGCTGAAGTAAAATGTTCAAATATTTATAATCCAGGGAAAAGCATTGTAACTCACCAGAATTTACTGTATCTTTAACAGCGTAGTGAAAGTGCTTCCCGGAGGCAGCATAGTGGAGAATTCCGAAATAGGGGACCTCCCCCTCAGCCTCCTCCAGCAAATCAAAAGCCTACTATATCAACGGTAAGAATTTTAGGATCTGTTTGTTTATGTGATTGTCCAAACAAATTCTATCATGGGCTTTATTTGGTGCCTTTCTGGAAAGAATTTACACCAAAGAAACAATAACTTACAAAGTTATGGTTGGATCAAGCATCCTCACAATATCCTAACTATCAACCATAGTTATTGAGAAAAGTAAATCAAACACTTGTATTATTGGATATTTTTTTTTAAGAACAAGGCTGAAAAAATATAAACAATCAATTTATGGCTGAATCAAGTGCCATCATATTTACCTAACTACAACTTAGTGACACACTAAACTAGTACTCTAGCAATTTTCATACAAAAATAGTCTTACTCTACTCTCAAAAATTTGTATTGCATTCTTTTATGTTAAACCAGACCACACTTATATTAAAACCTAACATAGTATTTTGTTTAAATTACTTGGAAGTAAACATTGACAGAACTAACCCATTATTCTGAAAGCATAATTTCTTGAAAAATATTTAACTACCTCACTGTAACTCCAAACTTCAGGCACAAGTTCCTGCCAAATTCTGCACTGCACTTCACTTCATACCTTAACACACTTAGAAAAGAATTCTTTTAAAAAATGTAACTTGCAGAGGATAAATCAATTGAATCAGAATATAATGAGACATCTCATCACATGTGGTGCAATATATATCCTTAGGCATTTACCGAAACATTAGACAACACATTTAAACTAATTCTTTTTAAGTGTAATAGTATAATACTTTATTAAGAACTAAACAGAATTAGTTAGAAGGGGAACTGTTATTTACTTCACATTAACATACATCTCTCTTCAATAGAAGACTATAAAAAAGTCAAAACAGACTTACAGCATTTTTGTTCAGATGTAGTTTAATTCATTATCTTAATAGCATACATACAAAATCAGCTTCTTTTCATTAAAAGGCATCTCAGTAATGAAAGTTAACATCATTAGAAATTCATTGAGCGTAAAATCATATTTTTATACAGTAATCATAAAATCGGATATTTATCCCAAATATTTTAATGATCTTAGTCTAGATTGTGAAATAAGAGATTAATATTCTAGTAGCTTTTATGAGATTAATATTTGATGTACCTTGTTTGGATTTATTTTGAGGTGAAGTAATTATTACTATACTAACTAGCATACTCTTTAGAAAACCTGGAATGTTGTAATTGCTGAAACTTTTTGCTTGAATGCCTTAAATATTTTTTCCATTTCAATACAATTTCTGTTTTCTCATATATTTTGAATTGTCCTTTACGCATTTTTTGTCTCAAAATAAATAAAATACTTCAGTATATTTTGGAATACAAACTTGATATGATGCATGTTGGCAAACAAGAGTTTGAATATGAATCCATTTTATAGAATTCTATTAATAAAATAATACATATTTTTTAATTTGTAAGAAAGTATAGATATATTGAATTTTCAACCATTAAATTCATGGGATCCCAAATTTTTCCTTTCTATAACACATTATAGGGTGCTCATTATGTTATGCAAGTTTATATGTTCCTTGATGAATAATTAGTAAATCATGAAATGCTTCAAAACAATAATTTTTTAATTATTGTAATGTATGTGAATTGGAAATGTAGTGTGCAATTGAAACTTACCTACGTGGTGTAATTGGAGGTAGGAGGTGGGAGGTAGGACTATTGTTAGTAGGTGAGCCGGTTAGTTGGGTTTACCAACAATTTCACCCTTGTGGAGGGGTTAGTAGGAGTTGTTAGTAATAGTAATAGTAAGAGTTTGTGATACTCAGAGTTGTAGGAGGTGGATAGAAGAAGGTGGTGGTGGTGGGGTGTTCGCTTTTCAGTACTCGCAGCTACATGAACTGGAACATTGAAGTGAAAAGCTACAAATTTTTTTCTGACCCTGCCTGGAATTGAACCGGGAGAGACCGTGACGAGCAAGCATGCTAGCCCTGAGCTGCCACAGGACTTCAACAGTATTGAACACCTTTTAATAAACGACAGAGAAGAGTACTGCAGTTGTATTATCTTAATTAATATTGCCCATTCTTTTCTCTTTATAGCGAGTTTTTCTACTTAAATTCAAATTAAATGAAATAAAATTAAATGCTTTATTTGTACAGATTTTATGGTTACTTCACAATTATACAATTTTCACAAAGTTTTGACTCCTACTGTCAATATCATCAGGTAGTACCTGTTGCATAAAAATCACTGGAACCAAGTTTCTCATCATACACAAACAAAAGTGTTTATGTATAGTTGTGAAGTAACAATAAATCATATCTGTACAAATAAGGTCATTTATTTTATTTTGTTGTATTTATACAGACGTGTTTATAATTTTGATTAATTGAGATTTGCACCAAACTTTTGCCAAACTAAATTAAATATTCAAAGAGTCAGTGTAAGGTTAAAAAACTAAAAATGAAGTAATGATAATTGCTGTATTAGGGGAAAGCTCCTCACACAGACATATGTACATAAGAATAACTTACGCTGGTGGGTAAATATATAGGGATTAGGAAAGTGAAGTTATACTTGGTGGTCTATCGTTGGATGGGAGGAATGAGAGTTGAAATGTGTGTTGGAAAGAAAATTAATGAAGTTTTATATAGTCTTCATATGCCCCTTCAGCCTAGATGGATTAGAGACTTAAGTTTAAATGAGGGAAACATTTTTTAAAGACAAAGTAATTGTTTTTTCCCCTATGTTTAAAATATGTTTGAGAAGAGTTTTATTTTTGTGAGAGATAATAACTTGGGAGAAACTACTGGAAAATATTTTTCCATTTCATGTAAACATGTCTTTGTGACATGTAAAACATGTCTTTATGTGACATGAGTGGGAAATGTGTTGGATAAATTTATAAAAATATTTTATTGAGTTGGGTTGTTGCTCATAACTTTTTGTTTATTAGGGGGTTTATTCTGCTGCACTTGGATGTACTCAAGATAATGCTTATTGTAGTTCACTGAATTTTATTTTCTTCACATTGACTTTATAATTAATATTTTCAGAAGACATATGAATGATTTTTTACATTTTTATGACATGGGGCATTCCAATGGAATTTTGCCTTAATGACTGATAACTAAACATAATTTTCTATCCTTATGCACCCAGGCCAATGTTTTTGAACCACTGATAAAAACTATATTAGGCCATAGTTATCAAGTAAACTTATGCATTCTGCTTTTCTGAGTCCGGTTTAAGGTGTGTCTGTTGTATGTATATTATGAACATAAAGTTGTAGTGGTGGCCTAGGTCTTTGCTGCCTTGATACCATTGTGTTGGTGATGTTTTCAACAGAACTACGTAAGGTTTTCAGCTTGGGTTTCCCTCACCAACTGCAGGCAAATGTCTGTTCAGTTCCTTATGTTCCCCAGCAACCATACATTTCTCCTTCCGAATTCTCTCTTCCAAGCCATGTTTAGGTGGAAGAGCAGGCCTGGCCTGAACCTCGCCAAAAGACATTAAATAAATAAAGAAAGAAAGAAAGTAAGGTGATAAAAACATGTCACTGTATATTGATTGAATATTTGTTGAAATGCTCTATAAAGTCTTCATATGCCTTGGTAAAAGAAATATTTGTTATAATTAATAGTGTTTGTTACGTTACAGAGTACGTCGGACTCAGTTTTGACTGGTGGCTCCAGACATGATGGGCTCAATGTGTCGGGCAGCCATAACCATCTTGTAGGGAGTGCTAGCCCTCCCACTCTGCCCAGTAAGCCTCCTGTGATAAACCATGGAAAGCCTAACTTAGCTCCAAAACCACCAGGAATGGCACCAGGAAGGCCTTCTCCTCCCCCGAAGAAAGTTTCTGTGAATGGAAGCGGACGTGTTTCAGTAGGGAGGACACAGAGCATGCGTGTTCCACGATCCCCTCCTGTTGCACCTCCTTCAGGGCCCCTTTTCCCAGCCAACAAGGAATTGGGCAAGGGTCCCATGGCATTTCACCAGTCACAAGATTCTCTGCACTATCGCACAAATCCTCCTCCACCTCCTCGTACGAACACACTACCTTCTAACCTGAATCACCATGGTGGACTGAAGCCTGTGGCACCACTCCCCCCAAACGCTCCGCCACCGTCAACACCCAGTAATCGACCTCTTCGTCCTCCTGTTACAAGACCTCCACCTCCACCGTGGCGAGGTGGGTCGACACTTAGTCCTCCTGTATGCCCTCCTCCTCCACCTCCCCCTTCGACTGCTCCACCTCCTCCACCCCACCATAGGTCATCTCCTGCCCCTCCTCCTCCACCATCGGCATTGCAGACACGGCTGGCTCCGGCAGTGAGTATTTCTTTACTTATTGCTGTGTCTTAATTTTTGTTCATAATGAATTCAGTATGTAATCCCCTCAGGGAAGGATATTTGTAACAAAAATTCAAGAATTCCACGTAATGACATGTCATTCTTTAATTATAGGATTATCCTATGTTTTGACCTATCATGCTGAAGTAGAAGTGACAAGCATTTATTCTGAATTTTAATTTGTTAATAGAATTTACTTTATATTTATTTGTAGAGATGGAAATTTGTGTGAAAAATGTTGACATTTATGAGATGGTTGACTCTCTTTGTATGTAATTCCACCTAAAATGTAACACACCTATCCATGTATTTCCACAGGTGCCTTCTTGTGCACCTCCATTACCACCAACACGAAACTCCTCGATGAGAAATGGACCTGCACACTCTGCTGGGACAGATTTTGACGAGAGATTTGGACACTTGTTCCATAAAGTGGAAGAGTTTCCACCACCTGACCCATATCAAAGAATTAAAAAGGTGTACAATAGTCGGAATGGTATGTTTTTCCTTACCAATATATATCAAAAGCATCAACTTGCTAAAATATCAGAGTTTCTAAAATTACTGAATTTTTCTGTTTAATTACTTTAAATATTTATTGTAATACAAACAATTTGGTAATGACATGTTGAAGGTTTGTTAGCTTACAAATATTATGTTAAACTTGATTATTTTTAATTAGTATTTAATTACAATATTATTATAGTTATTATGGTACAGTGATTCTTCTGAATAGCTTAACTTGTTCAAAGTGATATTTCTGTGGGTTAGATTTTAATAAAAAGTTTGAAATCATTTTTAGCTCGGCAGGCCCCTCTGCAACAAGCGAAACAACCAGCTCCACAACCCCCTATGATGCAGATAGCAGGAAGAGGGTGGACTGGTGATGTTTCCAGCTGCTAGCGGATACCTATTGCTTGTATGTACTTAATAATTATATAACTGTACATTTTTGTCTCTCTTACTAGTAAGTTAATATTAAGGGATTTCAAAATCTTTCTTTCTTTTTGTGATTTCTTAATGTCATCAAAGAATATTTCTTGTTCCTCATTCAATTTGAACTTCGTTTAACTTTTTGAAATTAAAGTTTGAATAGGTATTTTATTTACCAAAGGTTGTTGCAAATATGAGCTTTTTATTCATATGAAATTAGTATGGAGAGTTTTTAATTATGCATTATTCGTACTAGTTTCATATTTAGTTGTCTACCTAATTTTAAGAGATGAGATTTTAAAAATCGGATAGCCAACATGATGGTTTTCAAATCCTCATTACAAGGGCTCTTCACATAATTCTACAAGGGCTCTTTCTCTTAGCCAGCCTCACAAATTAGTTTCTGTCTGGTTTGTTTTCTTCTTGATGCTCATTAAAGTGAAAGTTTTGTTTTATTTCATATTAGTAGAATTGTACCTGTCTGTTCTTTTAGTAATTTTTTTCTAAATGGGTGGAAATTAATATTAAAGAAATAATATTTTTTTAAAATAAAGAGGAATAACTTGAGTTGCCTTTAAAAAGAAGGAATTCTAACTTTTAGAACATTTTCTGTGGTCCTTTGAATAAATGAATCTCTTCTTATTTTTGTGAATAAATTCTTTAAGAAAATAATGAGAAGTAAATTTTCTTGTTAAAATAAATTTACTTATCTCATTATTTTCGTAAAGAATTTCGCACGATAAAGTCTTTATAATATAATAAATTACAGTGTAATATATTTTTCCCGCACAACTCTATACAATTTCCCTGTTGTCTTCCTCGCATCCCCCAGAATGCAAATCTGAAGCTCCACTCCTTAAATCACCTGATGATGTCTGGATACATCTCACTCATTTTTTTCTGTATTGATATTTCAAAGTTAAACAGTCAGATTGTTCCGGAATTTCTTTCCAATAATTGTAATCCTGCTTGTTGAATTCCATATTACCAACAGAGAACTTAAATGAAAAATATGTCCAGCTACCACCAGGTGGTTGGAACAGCGATGCTCAGTAGAGTCACTTTTATGCCTCTGATGATGGGTGTAATATCTCCAGCAAAAATGCTATTAGCTGAAAGGTAAAATGTGTGGACAAAAAAATTGTTGTAATTTGTTACATCAAAAATAATGTTTTCAATTTTCTTTAAGATTTTGTCTAATACTCTTATATATGTTAAAAATTAAAAATATTTGTTAATTTGAATAACTATTAGAAGATGTATAAATAGAACATTATCGCTTTTACCACTTAATGCTTTTAATTAATTGCAGTTGGTGCTTTTTTTTCTGAGGGAAAAGTTAATACAAGAAATTGCAGTAGTATGAAACAGGATTGGTTGTTTTTTTTAATGGTATGGTGAATATCTATTGAAGAGAATTAATCTCCCAATATTTCATGATGCTGTTATTTGAGTGTTATTAAGTGGTGATTGCCACACCATGGAACATAATTTTAGACAGTAAAACCAAGGTTTCTCCACAATTTTGTTGTTCCAAAGTTTACAGATATGTCCATTGGGGTGAACCAGCTCAGAAAAAAACACTGATTGTACCTTTAAGTGATATCTCATACAAATTAATCGAATCTACATAATACTATCATTTTTTGAATCTTTAATCCTATTTGAAAGAAAAGGCAGTATTTGGTTAAGAAATTTATGTTGCGATTATTCTGTGGTTTGGCGGAATTTTACTTTTCATATTGAAGTGCTTTAAGAATTTTCTTATCGTTAACTCCCTTCATACTACTTTTCGAAATATAAATCCTTATGTCCGATATGTAGGTACTTCATTCTGTGTGTCTATATTCTCTAATACATTGCAATATATGTAACAATTTTCTTGTACTATTTTTTTTTAGTTACATTTTCCTTGAGTAATTTTTAAATTCTGAAATTTACCCTTAATGCACACAATTATACATACATGTATACTTATGATTACCTTTGCATTCTTACCTTTCTGAATGTTTTTTTGCAGTGTAGGAGTAATCTGCATGTCTGAAACATCTGCAGAGTGGTGCTGGTTTAGTTTTGTCATGTTAGTTGAGACTGTTCTCTATGCAATTGTTAAGTGGCTCTGCTGTAAAACTGAGCTTTCTGCACAAATGACAATGATGGACTTGCATTATATGAAGACTGACTGTTGTGCTTGAACGGCATTCAGATTTATAAATTATGTTGGTTTGATGATATATCGACTATTCTTTATAGCTCTTTGAACTTAATTATTTTAAAATATTTCCTGGGAGTTACGTCAATTTATATGTTTAAAGTTTTTATTCTGTGTGCTTTTTATTTTAATCATTGTGTAAAAAGTTTTTTCTCCTTCGATAATGTAAGTTATGTTAGTCACAGATGCTATTTCAGTTTCTGTAATTTTAATTTATACATGGGTAACATGTTTTTTTCCTTTGTACATAACCGTGGGTGTTGGCAGTTTTGAGTCAATTTCTTAAGACCTTAGTCTTATTCTTGGAAACCTTTATTTGTTTCCCATTCACCAGACATTGGTATTGTTTTGAATTTTAATTTGTGCAACTGACAATGCAGAACATGAATACAAAAAAGACAAGTGGAAAATAATTCAATTATAACTAATAATTTACTATCATAATGACATGTACTTTTTATTTTCTGTTAAAATACACTACAATGATTGATCGTCTATAAAAAAAATCAAGTTTAAGAACTTTTAAGTCCAGGGTTTTCATATATATATATATATGCCCTTTATATTATTTAATTCTTAAAACTTGTTATTAAAAAATAAAGTCACTATCAAGTATTGTTATGAATATTATAAGATTGAGGAATAGACAACAAATTCTAATTTGAGTGTTTAGAATTGTATTTTGAAGGCTTAGCCACATTTGTTTTTTTACTATCATTATTATTGTTTTTATATTAGCTGATTCACTGATGAAGGATTGTTACAACTGATGAGCACACATGATTTTGTTATTATTTTCTGTTTTAATTGGTGGTGATGCAAAGAATGAATGATGCATATGTAATGTATGGTTTTGTCAAGACCTTTCTGGGGGATTTTTGTAAATTTCACATACAGATCTAGAGATAAAATCTATTTCAACTGTTCATTCATAATCAGTTTCATATGAACTAGGTATGTGAATTACAATAGGAAGAAAACATCAGGATATGCATATTACTAATTATCTTCAGTATTAATATAATTTGTTTTATGGAAGTATAACAAGGTTTGTTCACTTAAAATACACATACATCAACTAATATTTCTGTTATGTGATATATTTTATTGCCATACAGTATGTGTAATTGGGGCTTGGTAAGAGTGGAGTCTAATGTCAAATTGTATGCATGTCACATATGTGGTCACTAGATCATGGCCTCAAACCTGTAACCCTAGTCACTGCCTCTTTTGGGTAGTGCCTATGTTTAATGCGCTCTGTATATATATAATTATACTGTTATAAATTAATTGCGTGTATAGATATACATACATTAAGATATATTTAACAGATCTGTACAAAACTCCTTTAATCATTTGTTTTCAACATACAAATACATGTGTATTGTTGTAAACATGTTAAATAGTGTTGATTTTGTTTATTTTCCTTACCTCACAATCCTTGGATGGCAAATATATATTGCCATGGAATTTCCTAAAGTATCATTAATTTACCCGTAGATTATATATCATGGATTGAAAGTAACATTATTTAAGTAACATATTGATTATAAATTTGCTCCAAACAGAATAGTTTCAACACATTGGTTTTGTTTATTTTACATGAATAGGAAGGAAAAAGCTGTAGGGAATAGGATTGTCTTGTTTTAAAGCAAAATATAAGGAAGCTGTTCTTATTGAACAGATACCAAGAAGTTCGAAGTCCTTGACTATTTTATGAATAAGAAAAGAACCAATTAGCTCTTATACATTAGCTGATGACTCATTAATGAGTAGTTTCTTGTATTAAACAGATAAACAAAATTTGTGCTTTTTTATTTTTGATCTTCCTGAATGGTGTGGTTCAAAAATATTTTCTATTAAAACTTATTTTAAGGAGAATTAAATATTCTAATTTATGGTATAACAGTTACTGTTACATGTTTATAATTTATTTCTATAATTACCCCAATCCTCAAAACAAAATTTTTGTCAATGGTGGTATAATATATTTAAAGGATTATTGTTACATAGCCTGCCAAACCTACTTGTGTTGTTGGGTCTCTAGTGCTTTAGAAACAATTTTTGTCTTAGTCTCAAAGAAGTTATCACATATCAGTCTTAAGATTTTGAGAGATATTTCTAGCTTTGTACATAACTATTATCTTGATTTGATATTTATTTCTCTTGCATTTATTGTGGGACAGTTGAAGCATAGAGATAAAGTTGTTTAGTGATGAATAAATAAAGAAACAATTGGTTGGATGAATGGAAGTTTTGGGAACTAGGGTTGCGAACTGACAGAATAAGTTGATGAGAAATATTTTGGGATAATAAATTAAAATATTATTTACCTTGCCATTTAATTAGTTCCCCTTGCAGGGTACAAACATAATACGTATCTCTATCAGGAAAACTAAAATTTTGGGAACGTTAAATAAGTACAAAAATTGACAGTTGCAGCATATTTTTGGCAAGAACAGGGTAGAACAAGGCTTTATTATTTAAACTAATTCTCTGACAAATCCATCTTGAACATTTGGGAAAGCATGTTCTATTAATAATGAAAGATGGGCTGGATGAAGTAGTATAAAATGTTGAATGAGGATTCTCTAGTTAGGATTTGGCTAACAATACAGTAAGACACTGAAAGTAAAATATTTGCTGCTCTTTTGAGCAGTATTTCTCTGCAAAGGAAAATCGAACACACTATAGTCTCTCATGAAGCTGATTCCATCTAATAGTGTATTTCTCATACCTAAGCAATAAAATATTTCTTAGAACAACAGTAAGATACATTAAATGGAGAAGTAAGGAGTAGACATATTTTGTTTTCATTATTTGTTTAAACCAATGAAGAAAGTTATGATGGAGTGATTCAGGATTTCTATTAATGTTATAACTATTATAAATTTGTCATCTGTTCCTTTAAATTTTCTTGAAGTTTTATACCCTATCAAGATGATTAAGTGGGAATATGTTATGTATTTCTTTTCAACTAATTTAAATGTCCTTATTGTTGTCTTATTTGGTACTACATTGGTCATAAAAAAGAAGAAATATTGTTGATTTATTTTTAGGGTGAAAAAATGTTAGATTAAAAAAATCTATGAAATCCTGTTTGTTTTATTATAAGTTCTTATTCATCAAAATATCATTGACTCCTTAAGATCTCTCTGCACAAGGGGATTGGGTGCGGTCTTGGAATGTAGGTGGTACTTCAGTCTCAGGTTTTTGTGTGGACATTAAACTTCCTCACATGAGACAAGCTCTCTCTGACATCTGGAAGTGGGATATTTTTTGCTTGACTTTCTTGAAATTAAATTTTCACCACTTGACACTAAGGGTGATTCCAGTGAGAAATGGGTGGCACAGGAACCTCCCAATAAGGGAGTGTCTAGAGAACACAGAAGAGGACCTTTGCCCCAGATTTCACTATGATGCATTTCTAAACAAAAGTTGTGGAGAGATGAAGAAAGTGCACCACTAATTTTGCCTCCAAGTGTATAATATAGGATAATGTCTTAATGTTTCTAGGTAGTAGCAGCAGCTTTAAAAGCAAGTGTCTCAATTTTAGACCCAACCCTCCATCATTAGGCCAAGTTGTTAAGAAGTAGATTCTCTACGACAGGAGGGTGTTCAATATTCAACAAATATCTTGGAGAGATCATGTTCATTTTCAGTAAAGCAACATGTTTTTGGGACTTAGTTGGAGTTTACTTTGTTCTGGATCATAAAGCTGTTCTTGTTGAATTCTTTTTTAATAATGAATTTTCATTCTTTGTGTTAAAGATAGTAAGTCTTTGTAAAACTGGCCATAAAAAAATTGACCATCTTAGAATTGGTTACAAACGTGTATTTTAGTTCATTTCCATTAAAAACTAATACATAGCTCATTTATTTGATATTTTGTCATTATTTCATTACATTACTCCGAATCAGTTTTAAGCAAAAATTCTCTAAATGTACAGTGCATGTGAAATAATAAAAAATTGATACTAAAATGAATCATTTTACTTTCGCATCTGTAAGATTTTGTATGTTTAGGGTACATTCTATTGTGACATGCCATAAATTTCCTTACTTTTGTGCACAATATTGACGTTTTAAGGTGAAAACATTATAAATACTTTTTTTTTAAATATTCAATTTGCAAAGTACACCATTATCAACTTTTGAAATTCCTATCTAAAATACCTAAAATTTTACCTTTAATAACAGACAAAGATAGTTATTCAAACTTAATGTTTATTTTGCTAGTTTTTTTAAGTTGTTAAATAATATTTTTCTTAGTCTTTGCTTGGTAAAATTAATTAACTTGGTTAACTTTTATCAGTTTTTTGAATAATAAGTGAGAGACATAATTTTGTAAATTATTAAATATTGAACATATCGCATACAATCTCTATATCTTTACCTAAAACTAGTAGACCCAGCCCAGTATTTTTTTGTAGTTATAATATTGTTCACCCATAATTGTTGCTTTAATGAAGTGCATTTAAAAATAGGAGTTTTACATACAAAATATCCTGAGAATAATATAATTAGTGAAATATGGCGCAAAATCTCAAAAACACGTTTGACCCAAATTCAATACTTTAAAATCAGAATTTCAAACAATACTTACATAGTGAGCTTTTCCTTTAGAAAAGAAAACTTTAAAATTTCAAGTTTCAATCTTTAATATTTACTGTCTCTGTTGAGGAATGAGTCAATGAGTCAATCAGGACAACACATCAAATATATTCTCTCCTTCACCTTCATGTACAGAATCCAAAGATATCTCAATTACTAGTGAGACAGTAAAAATAACATACTATACTGTTAGTGCGAACAACAAACACCTGATAACATTTTTGCTTACTTTTACCCATTTTGAATATAATATTGAAAAACTTACATGATATCGCTATTTTTCAGGAGATAAAATGAAAATCACAAAAAAAATTTAAAAACCTCTCATTTCCCTTCTTAAAATGTGACTTTCAATCTAATAATATTGGATTGGATGTTCCAATCTCTAATAGTTTAGTCTGATTTGATGTGTGAGCGAGTGAGTGAGTTAGTCACTCACCCACCACTGGTGTTGTCGCAGCTTATTTTGTTAGATGTGCGTAAATTCAAAGTTGTATTTCATTAAAAAAAATAATTTTTGGTTCTCTCTGAATTTTATATCAAATTTAATTTGTCTTCTTTAGATGGAATTACCTATAATGTTTTGGAAAACTATAATGAGATTACTGCAAAAATTAACACTGTAATAAGGTAGTTATGAATAACAATATTTTATTAAGTGCTTAACTTGAGTTCGTCTCTTGCATTTATTATTTTGTGCAGCCTCTTGACCAGAAAATGTAACAGTGTGCCAAATACGTAGTATAAACATTTATTATGTGTTTACACAACCTAAAATGTTTGAAACAAAAAACTTCTTTTCAATTAGACACATAATAACTCTTTGATAAATACGAAAAATATATTTTTGATATGATTATACGAAAAATAATTTTTAACACAGGTTTATACACAAAGATGAGGATTAAAAGTAATTTAGTAAGTGAAGCATATCTACTTTTAGTAAACATAGGACTGACATCACACTTGAAACAATGGAACATAATTCAGTGTCTTTTTCTCACTCAAGCGCAATAAATAGCTTGTTACAATGGAAATGTCAACAAGTCACAGACTGGTTTCTGTGGTTGTAAAAGGAAGCTTTAGCATCTGCAAATATGTTCTATCTCCTAACAGAAGCAGACTTATTATTAAAAATGTAGATATGCTTAATGTCTTAAAGTACAATAATTTTCTGTTTTTTCTTCCTCTGACGAGTGATGATTTAACATCCTTGCTTGTAACTCCATAAACTGGAATAGGAGAAAGATGATTTCTCAAATTAGTTGAGTAAAACAACACCTTTTTGTCCCCTTTTCTACCTGATTTTAGCAAAAATGTACACCTAAAAACCGATAACTCGGATAATGATTCATTTTTGTAGAGATATTTTATTATTTCTTGTTACTGCATGCCTAGACTTAACTTTTCCATTTAACTGAGTTGGAACTTAATGTCAAATAATGAAATTATCAAATAAATGAGTTCCGTCTCAGTTTATAGTGGAAACAAACTAAAATACAAGTCATTAGCAAATTCTGATTTGATTGATTTGTTTTTGCCAACTTTACAAAGAAAGTCTCGCACGTAAATATTTCTGATTAAAAGAATAATTGTGTGCAATAGGGGAAATATTTGAAGTGTTTTCAAAGGGATTAAATGCATTGTCAGACAAAGTTTAAGTTGACAGCTTCAATAGAAGGGAATATGAGATTCAGTTGCTGGGATTGACTAGCTATTGCAATTATTTTGTATCAGAAAAAATAATTTGTTTTTCTCTAACTCTTGAGGTGACAGTATTGTGCAGAGAAGTTCATGTATTACTTATTTTATGGTGGTGTGATTTGTATTAATAACTGTAAAACACTCTGTATTAATAGCTTATCAATAGTGCTCAATATCAATTTCTAAAGAGAAATGAGATCATAATCCTCATTGGGTGTAGATCAGTTTACTCCATCAGGCCAATGAAGTACTATGTATATCCTCTTAATCATTCATGAGCACACTTAAGCTTGTATTTTGTGTTACCTATTAATATTGGTGTTCTGATATATTTATGCTGCTATCGATAAATAAGTTTCAATTTCTGCATGGTTTCCATACTGAGAAAATTCTATTCATGAATATACCTTATCCTACTTAAGACATTAATATCAAACAAATAATCAGGTTACAAATGTATATTCACATATTACCTTTCAAAAATTATCAGAGTATAAACTAAAATTTTGGAACAATTATTTAAAAGGTAATAAGTAAAGAAATTAAGTAAAATAACTCTTTTAATTTGTTAGAATTACAGTATCCAGTTGATTTAAACCAGATTGTTCAAACCCTTGTTTTTTATTGATTGTAAGTACATTTATTTAAAATAAATCATAGAAGTAATCCAAACCTTGTCCCAATTCCCAAATAGATAAACCTGTTTCCAATTGTTCAGCTAGCTCAATCCGTTTATGTATGGAATATAATGTTGGAAAAAATACAAAATGCTTCCCCTTTTCATCTTTCATTTCAAACAGATTTTCAGCTGATGAACTGTCATACTTCAATTTACCTTTGACTTTCCTCAATAAATCTATGTACTGATGACCAATTATTGGTCCTCCACCATTTGAGGTATAATCATTACCATAGAAATTCATACCAGTTAAAATTTGATTACGTTTGATGGACTGTAGGGGTACCAGCGTCTGAACGCAACTTTGAACCCATGGTAGAGGACCATTGGGTCCAGGGCGCATAACAGTAGAAAAATCGTACGTCATTAGAGAAAAACTATCCACATAACTACTTAATTTATCAAAATGTTCTTCTGCAAATGCACTTTGATCATTTGATCTAATAGGAGGAATCACAAGTATTGTGATCATTTCATTACTCCTCAGTTTTTCAGCAATATATTTCACAAGATCAATAATAACATCAGTTGGAACAGTGCCCACTACTTGCGACCACAGTTCCAGAACATAACCATCAAAAGAATTTTCTGTTGCAAGTTTTACCAATACATCTACTAAATCTAATTTTAATTTTTTATTCTTTCGGAGACGTTCAAAATTTTGTGGTGACCACCTCTCAAATATAATCCTAGGGACTATTTTGACTCCTCTTGCACTAGAATTTCGAACACCCTGCATCCAAGATTTATCAATATCATGAGTTCCTCCAACAAAAAAACTATCTCCAACATGAGAGAGCTGTAACCACACTGGAGATATGTGAGAGAACTTATTGGCAAACACCTTGGCAACATCATAACCATGATTGTTCCAGGGGGTAACATAACCTAGTACTTGGCCTCTAAATCTCTTAACATTTGTTTGAGTATGATAAGCTCTATGCTCAGTTATTATGCTTTTAGCTGCAGGTTCAGGCACGACAAGTTTTCTATCGAAAACACTGAATTCATCGCTCCCTTCTTTCACTTTGACTGGTTTTGAGTCTTTCTTAGGGTCTGTTTTTGACAAAGTTGCTGTCACGATCGCCGTTGATAACGTCCACAGAAGTATAAGAAGAAAATTAAAATCCTTCATCATCGTACGACTGGAAAGGAAATTTTTAACAATTTTTTCACTTATACGATAGACATCTATCCACACTGCTTTTCAAAGATTGTTATAGTTATCACAACCCTCAATCCATTGATTTTTGCGTTGCTCGTAGCATCAGAACGTCACAGATGTGTATGTCATTAACATTAGTTAACATCAATCCTACATTAATCTCACAATTAGCCATCAATCTGCTCATTAACAGCTCACTATGCTGCACGAACAGTGGTGCCAACCCAGGAATCAATACACCAATAGTGAGAATTGATAAGTTATCCACAGTACTCGCGGAGAAAGATTTTTTTTTTGGGGGGGGGAGGCATTAGGGTTCGCCAACATCAAGGTCATTACAGCTCACGGAGACGGAGAAAATAATGAGGGAGATAACTAGATATCAAGTCGAAGCGACAATGATAGCATTGTGAGATAGCCGACTCTCCCCCCCCCCACCCAACGTGGGGATTTTATTAGTGTCAGCAGAATCTCAGTTATACCAAAAGGCTGATTTTTTGAAAATCTGGACAGAAATCCTTAAGACACGAAAGTTGACGGAAAGTTAGATTTCGGGTTTACTTTAATGGGGAAAGAAAATCGGACACTCCAGTGAGAGCCCTCCCCCCTGAGAGAAGGGGCCAAAAATGACGAAAAAACTTTTTTGTAAATATCTCAAAAACTACGCGAGATATAAAAAGTTAAAAGTAAAAGTTGCTGCTGACAAAATTTGCAACAAATTTGATTATAAGTAAGTTTTTCGTCAGGCGCGCAGAAACCGAGATATGAGCGCTGAAAGTTGAGACTTTTTGTTTGCAATTCTTCGTTTAAGGTATTTTACGAAAATATGAGAAAATAGCATTTTTTAAAATTTAGACAGATTTTTGTGCGGTAAAAAGCGCTAAATATGGATATGTAAGTGTTTGTACGTGTACTACCATGTATTTGGATGTAAATTTTGGCATGTATGTATTTATGCACACATATACTCTCATGAAGCATGTATGAATTAAAAAGTATGCATTTTTGAAGCGTTTTTAGCTATATACATGTATATAAACACGAATATATGTGCAATTATGTGTTGGAATATACATGTATAATATAGTTTCCCAAATCCAAAAAATGCACATATATACGTATGGATTAGTCAGTATTTATATGTAATATACGAGGGTTGTAAATAAAGTAGCAGCAACGTAGCCCAGAAAGTCGCAGAAAATCGGGCATGCACAAACAGGATATCGGAGCAGTGAGGTGGTGCTGTTGTCGATGTGTAGAGTACATAAAACCGTCGATCCAGTAGAAGGGGTCAGTTGCTGCGTGGCGTTGAAGTGAACTATGTCGTTTCTACCGCTCTAAATCATGTTTACAAAAAGTGATCAGCGGTCGTGGATTAAATTCGAGATTGCCCGTAGCAAAAACACATCGTAATGTTATCAAGGATTTTTGAAGCATTTGGTGAGAATTCGTTACCGTATAGGACGGTTGCACGATGGATCAAAGCGTTTGGTGAAGGTCGGACTGCGACTGTGGATTGGCACCGCACATATCGGCCATCAATTCCTCAATATCACGTTGACATCGTGAGTGGTCTCCTTTTCACAGACCGTCGATGGACTGTCCGGAAATTATCTGTAGAAGTTGGGCTCAGTCATCAAACGGTGTGGTTCATATTGAAGAAAAATCTTAATATGAGGAAAATTGCTTCCCTCTGGGTTCCACATCGACTCACTGACGTACAGAAATGGCACTGGCTGGTATCCACCTAGACAGATACCGAAATGATTCCTGACGTGCCGTCCGTGATCCGAGTAGTAGCTCCGTCGTTGATACAACACCTCGCCATCGGTATCCTACGGCTTCCTGACATCTGGCAAAAGGTACAAGCCTTAGCTGATGATTATATTGAAGGAATGTAATGTAATTTTGCTTGTACGTTCATTAAAAATGTTTACAGTTATGTTGCCATTACTTTATTTACAACCCTCTTATTTATACATCTGTAAATGCACATAAATGTTGAATTTAAAGGAAATATTATAAAAAAAAAATTGAAAAAAGGTTTATTTTTGTCACTAACACACTTATACACCCACACGCACACGCGCACACACACACGCGC
>NNCF01125932.1:831992-864851 GCA_002313205.1 Laupala kohalensis
CCACTCTCTGACTAAACACGAAATCTCTAAACTACAAAGCCTTCAAACTTGAAATTTGGCAGGTATATTCCTTTTAGGGAATAGTCATCCTCTAAGAACAGATTTTACGAAAATCCACCCCTTAGGGTGAAATGGGGGTTGGAATGTTTTATACATGTGTTCTACCATAACTCTGGAGTACCTGGAGCAATTTCTACCAACATTGATACACAGATGACATACACTATGACAACAAGCACAATGGGGATAAGACATCCCTTGCACCCCTAGGGAGGGAGGGAGAAGGTGATATACATACAAAATAATGAAAAATTCCGATATTACATGAGAAACCATAGTTTTCGGTGCCGTTGAGATGGGTAGGAGCGTCCTTGGTGCTTTGTAAGTTCACAATCAGTCCACATTGAAGATAATATACCTCTAGCATCCCTGGGGAAGGGGTGGAAACAGGGAAATATAAAGAAATGACCGATATTTGTGTTGAATAAATAATTTTTGGGACCGCAGAAGTGAAGTGATAACCTCTATGCTACATAAGTACGCGATCACCCCTATAAAGAAAGAACACCCTTTGCATTGGGGGTGAGAAGGAGTGAAATGTAAAAATAATCGAAAGTGTCCGATATTAGTGTTGAGATTATAGTTCTCAGGCTCGCTGAAATTAATAGTGACATTCTTGAAGACGCCAAAGTTCACAATCAGCCTGTATAAACTCCTGCACACCTAGGAAAGGGGATGCCATGAAAAAAATATCGAACATCACATACCAGAGATGAGTCCATAATTTTCGGTATCGTTGATGTGATATTGAAATCCCGATGTCGCGTAAGTCTGAACTCAACCCTAATGAGACAAACACACCACTATAAACCCTTGGATGGGGATGGTGGCTGGAAATGGGTTCATGGATAAAGGAAATTGAAAACTAATTATGAAATATAAAAGTAATAAAAATGCATCGGATACGTAGTCTTAGGGTTGAGATTTTTAAACTACCAATGCCGTTAAGTTCAAGTCGAGATCACAAAGGGGTGTGGTATTCTTAGCGTTGGGAGAGGAAAGGGAGAGACGTAAAAATAACACAAAAAGACCGTTATTAGGGTCGAGTCCATTGTTATTGTATATTCTGAGATGAATAATCTTATTTCCTATGACATTATGTACCCTTTAGACCACATGAGTTTTCTAAAAACTTTTTTTGAAATTACATCAGTGAAAATAATGAATTGAGGGCACACACCTTTACTACTAAACCTCCAACATTAATGGATAACACTCTTATTGGATATTAGTGAGGAAAGGAGGAAGAATAAAACTGCTGATATATTCCTAAATATACGTGAGCAAAACCGTTACAGGCAAAGCCTCATTTTCGTTCCATTGGTTGTATCTCGTTACGGACCAACAAAAAATCTAGTGACTATTATTTCGTTGGGAGAACTATGATCTATTGGCGTGTGACTGCAATTGCTGGACTATTTAATTAAGAAATTATATGATAGCCTCTGAACAGGACAAATTTTTAATACGTTGTCAGCATAAGGAGTTAACTTTCAAGAAATCCTCGAAGTCGCCTTCTCATTTTTGTCCAAGAAATATACCTTTACACAAGAAAGGAAACAAACTCAATGTTGGAAATTATCGACAAATTTCTCTATTACCCTCTTTCTAAAAATTCATAGGAAAACTGTTTTATAAGAGTCTTCTAGATTTTTTATCAAAAATAATATTCTCTCTGACGATCAACACGATTTTAGAAAATCCTTTCCATTGCCAGCGCTATATTTTCATTCTTAAACGATGTTACCACATCTCTTGACCATGGAGAAAATCTTCAGGTTATTTTTCTTGATTTATCTAAAACACTCGATGCCATTGATCATGAAATTGTACTTTCAAAATTGCATTATTTTCGCATTCGTGGACTAGCAATGGCTAATTTCCTAATTAAGGTTTAAAGCCCGCTTAGTAGCTCAAGGGTATAGTCAGATTCCAGGTATAGAGTATTCAGTGTTATAGCCCTGGTGTAAGTCGCAAAATTATCAGATTAATGACCGCTATGCTTGTGGAGAATGATTGGGATTGTCGTCATAGTGTTGTACAGCTTATCTAAATAGTGAGATCAAGGAGAATATCTATATAAAACAACCAGAAGGATTTGTGAACCGTAAATATCCTAGTACATGTGAATTAAGAAAGAGTATGTATGGTCTCAAACAAGCAGGGAGAGATTGGAACCAACATTGAGACAATATTTTGTGTGATGAGTTTGTGTTAAAGACAGCAATCAGTGACCCATTTTCTTATGTTCATGAATCTAATCAGTTGTTTGTGACAGTGTATGTTGATGATGTGGGAATATGGTATTTACTTCATTTGGAGGAGAATTTCATAAAAGTGTTAAAATCAAGACTGGAACTTAGAGATTAAGGGTTAATCAAAAATGATATTTAGAAAGTATGCTTTTCGAAAAAGACGTGGTTAGTTGTAAAGGGTTTTCAACGATATTACCATTACCAGTCAAGGATAGTTCCAAGGGTTCCAAGTTTTTGACACAAAAAAAGAATTTTGTGATAAGACTAAGTTTAGAAGTATTGTGGGAAGTTTTTGAGACATATTTGCAACATTTCACTTATAGTGTAGAACGACGACACCGGAGGACTGTAGGTAGGCACACCGTCCTCACTTAAAATATTGTAGTACTCTTGAAAAACTCCCCGAAAAGTTCTATGAATGCCTCTTCAAATCAGTGACAGTAACGATAATTTCAATATTTCCTGTTCACGCCACTTAAGCGAACAAAATTTTAAAAAAGGAAAGAAAACTGAAACATTCAGTAAACGGCTCGATTAAATTATCTTTCTTGAAAAATCACCCCCTATCCTTAAAATTGCTTTTAAGTTAAATTACCTACCTCCCCCACCACCGCCGGGCACCCTTAAACGTACAAGATTAGGCAGAAAAGTAATGAGACTGGCAACACTACAAGCGACTGGCTGCGGTGTTGTCCATGATAGAGCACATGTATCAGTTCCCTCCCATAGCTCAGTGCGAGTTTCAACTCCTTCCGTTAACTACGTGAGTTTTGTGACTGCTATTAGTGAAGTTGTGTTTTGGTTGTGCGTCAAGCAAAATGGAACAGCGGAATTTGGAGCAACGTTGTGCCATTAAATTTTGTGTTAAGCTTGGAGAATCGGCAAGTGTGACGTTTGAAAAGTTAAAACAGGCCTATGGGGAACATTCTTTATCCCGAGCTCAAGTTTTTCGCTGGCACAAATCATTTTTGGAAGGCAGAGAACACGTTGAAGATGAACACCGTTCAGGGAGGCCTTCAACTTCGAAAACTGATGAAAACATCGAACGTGTGAACACTCTTGTGAGATCAGACCGTCGTTTAACATTAAGAATGTTGAGTGAACAATTAAATTTGAACAGATTTACCGTTCATCAAATTTTGAGTGAACATTTGCACATGCGAAAGGTCTGTGTCAAAATGATGCTGAAAAACCTCACAATTCAGCAGAAGGACAATCGAAAAAACAAGTGTATTGATCTTCTTGACAGAACCGCTAATGAGCAAGATTTCTTTAGTCGTGTGATCACAGGTGATTAATAATGGATTTTTTAATACGATTCTGAGACAAAGAGGCAAAGTGAGGAGTGGCACACTGCAAACTCTCCTCGACCAAAGAAAGCTCGAATGATCAAATCGAAGATCAAAACAATGCTGATTTGTTTTTTGGACAGAAGGGGAATCGTCCACAAAGAATTTGTTTCTCCAGGACAAACTGTCAACCAAGTTTTTTATAAAGACGTCCATGAAAGGCTTAGAAAAAGGGTCATTCGTGTGAGACCAGACATTGCAGACAAATGGATGCTCCATCATGACAACGCCCCATGTCACACTGCCCTCTCCATAACAGAATTTTTCCCCTATTCACCTGACCTCAGTCCCTGTGACTTTTTCATTTTTCCTAAACTGAAAAATATCCTCAAAGGTCGTCATTTCGGGACTGTAGAAAACATCCAAAAGAGTGTAACGGACATACCGAAGACCATACCGGTTGAAGACTTCTAGCGCTGCTACCAACTGTGGGAACAACGTCTCCATCGGTGTGTAGCTGCCCAAGGGAACTACTTTGAAGGGGATAACATTGATGTTAAAAAAAAAAACTTTGGTAAATAAAAAATCAGTCTCATTACTTTTCTGCCTAACCTCGTACCTTGAACAATCACCCTAGAGACGACAAAATCTACGTTCACGTCGTTTCTATGTTACACTGAATGCAGTTTCTTGAAGAAAAAAGAACCCACTGACTTTATTGTTCAATTGCAGGGCATTTCGTTCGACATCTGAAAAATTGGATTTAATCTAGTAAATTAAAAACGATTTTCCAGTTCTAGGAGTCATAAAGTTCGTGATCTCTGCACAGATATTTGGCATAATTGACAAGAACGTATTTAAAATATGGAAATTCATTACTCATTTGTTTATCAGGTTTAGAATCAAATGTCAATCGTACAATGGACTTTCCTGTTGACTAAACATCGCGTTTAACAAATAATAAGAGAATCAACCTTACTCAAATTCAACAATTTTACTTTGGTTATGTCCAAAACATAACACTTTCATGTTTTTGTGACACTAAGTTGGAGAACAGAAAGCATCTAAAGATGCAGTAAAAAAAGTGAAAGTGAGCTGTTAGTGCATGGTGATTAAAAATAGTGTTTGATCCAAAAAGAGCTAATTTCCCGTCGGTACTCAAGAGCTGTCGAGGGGTACTAATCCATTGAGAAGCTGAGCTCACAGAGTAGTTTTTCTTATAATAATAAATTTACTGCCAAAAAACAGTTGCAAATTGCGTATGATTACGTGATTAATTTACTCTCCGAAAGAAGCAAGGGACCATTCGGTCAATTCCGATGAAGAGCCCTAAGCTAGATTGGGATTACGGATTGAAAATTTCAACACACTTCTTAGATAAGAATGAAAATTAGTTACGTGTTATTATATCAACAGAATACCAACTAAATGTACTTAATAAAGCACAAAAAAGATAGTTCACAAGTTACTTAAAAGAACTTCTCGCGAGTAGTTTTTCTGAAAAGCGGTTTTCCTCTGTGCTGCTCATGAGTCTCTTGAAAATAAAATGCTGTTTAACGCATTTCAATGCGATTAATTTTATCTTTTACCGTAGCTTCCCGGCATAGTTCACGAGTTGTATATTACAAAAAGGCGTTATTGATACATTCACTTTATTTTCATAAAAATGATTTCTTCATTTCATAGTGTGAGATTCATAGTGAAGGAAGATTTTTTATACTTATAAGGGAGACAAACTATAAAAAATAGTATAAAGGAAAAGAATGTATTGAGAACGATTTATTTGATATTCATACGAGATGAATGTATTTACCTAATTCATCCCAGCCCAGTTTTATGCGTAAATGATTTGACAGAAGAAAAAAAGTATAAAGGAAAAGAATGTATTGAGAACGATTTATTTGATTTTCATACGAGATGAATGTATTTATCTAATTCATCCCAGCCCAGATTTATGCATTAGGGTTAGTATTGTAACAATTTAAAAAATCACCGCAAGTTTTCAATGAAGCTCCAGTTCTACCATCCTTGAGACATTTCCGGGTAAAAAGAATATTTCACTACGTCTGAAACATGTTAACACCAGAAAGTTTTAACTTATGTTCCCCAAATTTTATATTCGTACATAAAAAACCCCCACTGAAATGATCAACTTTTGTTACCGTCCACTAGAAGAATGATGTTAGATGTGATTTTGCATAATTAAACTTTAAATTACTTCAAAATAATGTAAAGAGACCTCTTTTATGTACTTTTTTTTATCTTTACGTATTTTCGTAAAATATTATGTTCGAGATACTGGTAATTTTCAGTCCAAGATCAGTTGTCAGTTTCAAATAAAGTGTTAAACAAAATACTAGCAACCTCACCCCGGTTTCGTTCGAGTGTTTTGTTATGTTGCACTTTAACTCTTCTGTATATTTTAGAATAGTCGAAAATAGTAAGTTTGCTTCACGTGCTGCGTGAAGCAAAAATGTTTGCTTCACGTGAAACACCACATGCCGCTGCCGGGTAGCGAACCAGTCGAATGCTTGCCTAATCCTCCCAAGGCTACACATGACGGCGGCGGCAGCGGCGGCGACTGCTCGTAAAATTAAAACGCTTATAAAATATAATCTATTCGTTCAGATTTTACAATTTTTCGGCAGTTTTCATCTTTCTTAAATGCACAAAACACAGAATGCATTTATTTTGACTAAGATTTGTTTACTACTTGAATTACTATCTTATGTTGAAGTATTTTAACATGTCTAATTTTAAAAAAATCAATAATTTAGGTTAATCTTTATAGATAAACATGCGCTCTCGCGGCATTTTTGTAGAAGTCTTTGAGACAGACAATATTGCCGTACATTGTTGTCACCTATCTCTAACTATTTAGGCTGCGTATGCAAAAATCCCTCCGAAGATTGATTTTTCCCCTTGTTTGATTGTCTGTTATCGTTATTGCCTATTACTTGCATTACCTACGGTAAAAAAACTAATATACGAAAACTTTGCCAGAGAAAATATCTATAAATTATAAAAAGAATCACTAAAATAGGAGAAGTGACTGTTTTACAATTTATATAGAAGTGACAGCATAAAAGTAAGTCTCACACCTTGGCATAAGTTTCAATTTATTTCAAATTAATAGGTTATACTTTGCATTGTTTCCGTCTTTTTTGCGTTTTAGTGGACAGCCCTGAATATTTGAGTTCGTCAACTTCTATTCCATCGTACAGCGTTTACCAGTATTTCACTTGAATGTGAGGATGTAAATGGGGACACAAGACACGAGGCTTTCTCGGAGCTCTCCCTATTCCGTATCTCCGTTCATTGCTCCATTAATCAGCAACGGAGAGTGAGGGAGAAAGAAGGAATAGATTCTACAGTTCATAGCATAATAGTGAAAGTTTGAAAATTTATTGACGTAACTGAAAGATTTCTTAAAATCAGTGCAAGTACACAATTTCTTCCTTTAAAGATATAACACATATACTTATTATTATATATTATGCTTTACATTAAACTTCCGAGTATAATATAAAACATTATTCTTTCGAGTAAACTATATCAAGTTGAAAAAATAAAAAAAGCAACTTAAGAACGCTCTCTCTTCTGTGAAGAAGAACGCTGTCATAACTGCATTATTTTCATCCAGTCACTCTAGTATGTCGTTTTCGCACGAATAATTCAATTCAAAGGTAAAATCACTGGTTTATTACATTTTTTAGTTATGGAGTTGGATGCTTTTTTTCTGAATTATTGCTTATATTGTTGGACTTATCACAACCTGTGATTTACAACGACAATCTTTATATGTTATAAAAGTAGCATCAGGTTAACTCACGTCAAGCGGTTCAGAGATGATTACTCGACCATTTTAATTTTTCTTCATGTTACCATTAACTACACAAAAGCTATTTTATTTTCGGCGATTTTCTTTTGCCTTTTGCATCAGTGGATCAGTGTGATTTTCTGTAATTGCAGAGCCACGCAAGAAGGCACGTACCCACACTCGACTTTATCCCAGAATATTGACTCAAACAACAATCTCTAAATAATATGTCCGAACACTATTTTACAACCTGTATCCTAAAAATAACAACAGTTCAGTGCTCTCTTATTCCAAGATCTATTGCATAAAGTTGGTGAAAACAAATTTGTCCGTTTTCTGAGATTTTTTATGCTGAACGTACAATAATAATAAAAATACCTATTAATAATTTTGTTGTCAAAAAGCAGTCAGAAACTAGGAATAACCACGCAGAGGACAATAAACTACATTGTATTTTTTCCGGAAACCAGCAAGGGCCCATCCCATCAATTCCGTCAAGGGCACTGCGGCAGTGGCGGATTTATCTTTCCTGCTTACTCCTGCTGATTATCTTATGCTATTTTATCTTAGTAAGTAATATAGGTGTGTAAAAGTAAGAGTTTGTTTGTTAATGAACAAGAGAACTGACCATTGCAGAAAATGCAGGAAATGGTCATCGTTGATGTCGATGCAGCGCTATTGTGTGATGATTATTTGATACCCCAGGCCCTTCATATTACTCCGCAGGTAAAAAAAAACACAGGGAGAAAGATCAGTTGATTGAGGTGGCCAGGATATTTTACCACCTCTGATGACTCTCCTTTCCAAACACCTGACGCACTCGCGACAAGATTATCAAGGTGACGTAAGCTGTTGTTCCGTCTCGTGGAAAATATCTATGCAGTCGTTTATCTTCTGTGAGTTGATACGCAAATGGATTCAATAGATTCTGAGCATAACAGTCAGCATTAACAATTTGGTAAAACTATTGTGTTATGATGCGGAAACCATACATTGCGCACCAAACACCAGTCTTGAAATTATGCAACAAGTTCGCATTACTGATGGGGATTTGCTGATGCAAAGTGGCAACTCGTCACTAAAGACGTCTGCAGTCTCTCTCTCTCTCTCACACAGAAGAAATGATACAGCAGGACAGAGCATGTGACAGAAATCAGCAGACCGATTGTTGCCTATGACCATTCCCAGCATATTCTGTAAAGGGCAGTTTTCTTGTTCATTAACAAGGGTCAATTTTGTGTCAGAATTAATCTTTTCCGGGCCAGTTTTATTATGCCCATCCATATATTTCCCTACGCTGTCGAAATGTTTTGAGACACGTGATAACTATGAATGGCAATTTTATTCACCTCAAAGAGTTCTACAAAATAGTCCGCAACAGCATATGTCTTTATCTTCAACGATTAAGCTAAGTTATCGAAAATTAAGTATTAAAAGCTTACTTATTTTAATAATATATACAACTTACGAGAGTAATTTAAAAATAATAAAAACGAATCCTCATCGAATTAAATAGGTTCTTTGTTTTTTTGGATTTGGCAAAGATGAAAACTTTACATCCTAAAATACTGGGGCTTGGGTGTCAGCTACCTGGGGATCCGCATGTCGTGGATTGCGGTAAACTTGTGCCATTTATACGTTATCAGAGCAACCCCTAATAACAAGTAAGGGGTCAGATAATCCCCTCAGAGGCTGGCAACTAACGACGGGCACGGCAAACCCGAGAGTACTCACCTGCGTGAGGTATTCCTTCCACTTACTTGTGTCTCACTCATCTCTTTCATCTATCCTATTAGCCTTCCTTGGTCAACTCTTGATATTTTCCGACCCCGATGCTATTGGGTATCGAGGGCTAAGGTCAGTACACTCATCCTATACTCTGACACTTTATTCTTCACTTTCTTCCAAGTGGGTGCGAGACCTGGCCTCCATCGCACTAGGGTACTCGGGCCCTTTCCCCGTGGGTCTAATTCTAAATATGAAAAAGTTAACTAGAGTGCAAGCCGGACCGATTGAACGACGAAATTGGCAAGGATATCGGAAAATAGTGGCATGAAGACGAAGACCATTATCAACCATTGGTAGAGACTGTAAAACTGAAACACACCGTTCTAGAACAGGTCGACAGCTATAAATGCCTAGGAGCAACTCAAATGGAACGATCGATGGTGAGACGAACCATATGATAGGTGCAACAGAACGATTCTTTCACGCTTCAGCCAAAAGGTTCACTGAGAAGTGGGAAATAAGTAAGACGAAGAAGAACGTGTACCACACACTGTGCCAATTGACATGAATTTACAGCTCAAAGTCATGGGCACTGACCACAAAACACCGTAGCAGACTGCAAGCATGCGTTTCCTGCGAAAGGTGGAGTAAAAGACGAGGCGGGATATGGTGAAGAACGTTGAATTATCACGTTGAATGTGATGCCCCCGGATAAAAGATAGAGGATAGGAAACTCCAATGGTTCGGACGTGTAATACAAATACCTGAAATGCTCTTTCCCCAGAATGGTCTGGGATGCACGCTATGAAGGAACAATACCAGGAGGAAGACCGCGGCAGAAATGGGATAATAATATCAAGAATGCGCTGCGGAGAAGAGGAATATAGTCACAGGCGCTGACCAAAGCGAGAGATAGAAAGACCTGACGTGCTGTCGCACCCTCAACACCGCTCTGTAAAAGAGGATGACGAAGAAGAAGAAGAAGTTATATCATAAAACGTGGAAGAATAGACTTTAAGCTGAAGCAGCCGCTGCCGCTGTGCCTTCCCTTTGTGAGCGACCATATAGGAGGATCCGACAAGTAGTAGGACCGAACGGTAAGTGGTGGTGAAGCAAACATTTAATTATTTTCAAAAAATGTCACAACCAAACACCTCAATATTGAAAGAGTAACTTACAGTATTCCGTCATAACAAATGAGTGTATTAACCTCCCAACCATTACTTGAATGATTGTGGAAAATAATTTTCACACTGAGAGTGCTTTGTGCATACGACACCTATGACGAAAAGAAGACTAATAGAATTAGATAGGAACAGAATGATGTGATAGTTAACCTTCAGAAATTTGCTGACGATTCTGACAGATTTGAGGATTTGAAGCACTTGCTTGAACAGAATTCACCTACAAAAATTGTGAAGGTGTCGAAATTTTTTATAATATTTGTGAATGACCTTGTAATTGGCGAAAGTGTAATTTTTGGATGTTGAAAGAAATGCACGTGCAATCAATAAATAAATTCAGGCTTGTTAATTTTTATCTCAAGAAACATTTACAGTCACCCAAGGACAACATTCTTGGCCTAGTAGTAGTACTTTGTTCTCTGGGGGGTGTTGTTTTAAATTGAGTCCTTTCGCCTCCTTCTTATCATCTTATCATTTACATCTAAGAGTGAATTACATTTGAATTATTAAAAATTACATTCATGATATTTCAACATTCTTGACTCTGTATTTTCTTTTTTATTATATGTATATATCGTAAATGAAAAGTCACCCAAAAATGTTTTTCAAGAATTACGAACTGTAACGAAGAGAATTATTTCAGTGATTGAAGGGAGTTCGGACTTTTCATATAGCACACATAATACAAATACAAAGAGCTATTTCTGTACATTTGAAGTAAAAAAAACTATTTGCTGCTATAGTGAGGTATTAGATTAAGGGACAATGTACTTGTATGCATTTTATTAAGCAATTTATCAAATAATGGTAAACTCTTTAGTCTCTTTTAGAAACGGAAAGGAATCATGTTCATTGTTCTAACTATAGAGAAATGCTGGTTGAGAAGCTGGGCATACGTACTATTTTCAAAGTATGTGCTGGAAAGTGAAAAATCATGAGAAGAGCAGAAATATTTTTGATAGTTGATTCATTTTTAGAAAAAAAAATATAGTTAAAAATATTTTAACTAATTTATTATTTATTTAATTAAAGGAAGACTACGATATAGTTATATTGCTTTATGTAATAGCTGTGACTGATATAGATCCAAGTAAAGAATAATATGGAAGCTTACTTATAATAGTAAAACAATATCATTATCAAAACCTTAATCTTAAAAAACGAACGTCGCAAGCTAATTTCGTTGGTGAGTCCATACACTTCCTTCTATAAAATCTTGATTAAAAAGCCCTGAAATCAGAAATAGCTAATGACAATTTACGCATTATTCTCATGGACAAGTATATAATTACATAATTTACATAATATTTGCTCCTCCCCAACAAGTGACCCAATTCTTGACATGTAATATATTTCAAATGCTTTTACGAAGAAAGTAAAATTAAAGTTCTGAAATCAGGTATAATTAATGTAAAGAATTGTTTTAACGACATTGATCCTATTAAAGGTAATTTTCGTTAGAGCAAGAGGAACTGATAATACTTTTGGACAGTCGTTAGTAATAAAGGTCTGATGTTTAACATTTTTGTTGCATGGGACATTTGCATTAAAAATTAAATTTTCAATAACCTTCCCTACACCTGTGTTGCACATCTGAATAATTAGTCTTGAAATACTGACAATTAATTTTCAATTTTAACCTAACATTAATTACGGTTTTAGGGATTTATTTTATATTGCGCTTTCTGGGAAATGTTCCGGCAGTTATTTGCTGCACTTAAATGCGTCCTTTGAAAATATACAAGAAACCATGTAAATTGCTATCCGCGCACAAAACTGATGGGTTCAAAAGAATTAGCAGCTTGCTGTCAAATGTAGGATGTTTAATTCATTTTCTTCAAATATAAAAATTTTCTTCATACAATTCATTCTTGACCATTTTCACTGATAGAATTTATTTTAATGATTCACATTTACACAAAGTCCTTCATTATGAGATCCGACGATACTCGTCTAAAGTAGCGTTCTTATTTAAATATTGTGAAACTTAATTTATTTTGGCACTTGACAAAACCTACATGTCCGTAGGAGCATTGCTCACTTACGGTAATTTAAGAAAACGACGATTTCTATTAACGATACCCGTTTAAAATGAATTATTTCCTTCTCTTTCTCCCAAGAAATAGTAATTAACAGTACCTTACAGAGAAAGAATGCTCGTTAGAACTCATGCCAACAAGTACACTTGACCGAACGTCTTGAAGACTCGCGTCTCTAGTGTTGTTGCTTTCATTGCACTTTCTAGAGAATATTTTTTATAGACAAAGATTTCTCTATAGATAATATAGACGGTGTTTTGCATCAATCTTTTACCCATATAATTTAAATGCAAATCAAATGGAGTGTGAAAAGAATTGTCGCTTAGGCTCTGAATGCTGTACACCGTCCAGAGATTCTTCGAATGTGCAATGAAAAGAATTGAATAGATAGCACCTCTTTCATACGGACGTCGAATACCAATAATGTTTTTGTAATTTACTTACATGTACATGTACCCTTAAAGCTTCTGATTATATTTGTGCTAAGAATCGACTAATGGATATTGGTTTTGCTTGTTGTCTCTTAAAATATAGTCACGAACAAATGTTTTTAACGAACTGAGGGCAGTATAATAATATACGTCAGTGCTATCTGTCCACTTGTAGAAGAAACCCGACAATGGCCGAAGAACCATCTAGCTGCGAGACAACCCGACTTAAAATCTGGAACAAAGCAAAAGAAACATGATCGCGTTTCAAAAAAAAAAAAAAAAAAGAAAAGAAAGGAAAAGTCGAATAAAAATAGCGTGGCAATGCAAAATAAGGTGAAACGAATATGATCGGATGTGTCGATGAAATATTAGTATTGCCCTGGAGTTTGTGTGAAAATGATTGTGTATTCGCTGAGAAAAATCAATTTTAAGAATCAGAAACGAGTTTCTTACTGTATATTCTCGGCCGTGACGTTGCCTCGGGGTATGAAATTAGCGGTGAAACCAGACCGTTTATCTTTATTGTTTATTATGATTATTATTGATTCTTCTTTGTAAATTCTCAGCTCTAGATTGGATAAGAAGTGGTACGGGATACATGCCAATCACTCCCTTCTTTGATTGGAACATTTTACAAGAATTCCCGGATAGTTCGACATGTTTCCTGAATGACATATTTATTATTATAATGGCCACATGAAAAGGACAAGTCTGGAATCCCGAAACAAAACGGGATCTTTTGCTTTGATTGCAGGAGTGTTGTCCGATTTACTACCTGTTCACCTTTCACATATGTGGTGTAAATGACTTTCGTGGGTGTAGCGGGTTAACCATGTAAGAAATATAAATAAATTTTTGCTAGTTCTGTCATAGTAATATTAACATAGTATCGAATTGTATTTCAATTTCTATTGAATCATTATGAAATTTGTATTGTATTGCATTGAAAAAATCCAAAAAGATAACAAAACCCTAGACAAAGTTGGAGGCAGGATGTATCACGAGTTCTTAAATAATAATAATAATAACAACAATATTTCCATCCAAGTCTGATACTCCAAAACACTTGGAACAATTTCCCATAATTTTTCTCTACCTAAGACACATCCCCATATACGAAGTACCAGTCCTTGATGGAAATGTGGAAGGCCACCGGGTTGTGTTGCGAACAAAGCTCTCGTTTAATTCCAGGTTCGTCGCCATTTTTATCTAGCTCCATGTCATGTACTTATCACATGAAGGTACTCGGAACAAATATATGAATATGGTTATTTTTACGCTGTGATCCATACTCTGCACCTTGCCCCCCGAATATTGCAGAAGATCGATGTTATTTTAATTATGTACTGGAAAAATTCACTAAGGTATCACAAAACAAGAATTGGCATTCAGTCCAGTCAATTGGAATCACAAAGACCTCTAGCTTGCAAGATGTGGGATAGAGTAATTTTTAAATACTTTAGGGTAGATCTCCGAACAAAACCAAGTTTTCGACATTGCTTAAAGCCATAGAGAGCACATTTTCTACTAGTCACGAAAGTTGATCGTTCTTATGTCTACGCTAACATAAAGTATATTTAATTGTTGTCAAATTATGTGAGCACACGTTTTTGTAACTAGTATTTAACAATCTTCTGAAGTAAAAGTTTGAAAAAATTAAAATCTATGAATGTTTATGATAAATTGTATAAAAAAGTTTTTTTTCTTTTCTTTCTGAAGATATAACCAAACATTTAAAATAATTTGAGAAAAAAATTGACCTCAAATACCCACAGAGTCACGGATGAAAATATATAAGTGCGTTTTTTTCTAAAATGATCATAATTTTACGTATTGAAACGATTTGTTTTTTGCCTGCAGAGAATTTGGTATTTTTATTGATTTTTAAATGGAACTATGTATTTTTTCAACTTACTACTGTTCACTTTAAAAAAGAACAAATACAAAAATAATCTCGAATTGAACTTGAACGAAGATTAACGTAAAGACACCGCGGATTTTTAAGCATGTTCGAGAATAATCGTGGAATAGCTCTAATATTGGGAAGCAAATCACTGCTGCACTTTGGGACGAGGTCTCCCTGTCCTTCTATAGTGGTTTCACCTTTTGATCGCATGATAAATGTTTAAATATTGGCGTTGTCGTTCGTTCAAGCTCTAAAAATATTTTAAATCTTTGTATTGGTATTTCTTTAAATTAGCGCTGCAAAATACGCAAATACGTTTCATTAAGTCTATTTAAAAACAAAAAACTCTGTGACTATAGAAGCTAGAAATCTAATGATTAGCCTATATCACGATTTATCTTTGTGAAAAATGCACTTCCATACCTTTATCCGTTTACAATGTATTTGAGATTAGGAATCTACAACTTAATCTTCGAGATATCATGTTTGAAGTGTTCCTTTTATCATGAATCACCTTGTTTAAATTGAAAATAATAATAATAATAATGACACGTGACTGGACGTGTTATGGGACGGGTGAAGATAAATTGTTTGAAAAAAAGAGACAAATAGGTAACTGATCAAACATACTTAACTTGTAAAGATAAAAATTATAAGATTGGGAACTTAATTGTAATTGAAATGTAATGCGGCTTCGTTTTTCCTGGATTAAACTTTTACAAGATGCAAAGTTTTACTGTATTTTGAAAGTCACCGATAAAGGTCCGAAATATTTGCAGTTCTCATACATGATTTAGAGAGCAGTACACGAAAAAGGTCCCAATAGCAACTGAAAATACATTCATCAACTAATTTTAATGCACCTAATACTGTGTAGTGTATATAATGTCTAGTATTGTTTCGAAACTTTCGTCAAAGAATCAAAGTGTAACTGTATTGAGTGTACGTGTAAATGCGACCATTGATATTTTCATTATTCGAGTTTCATAACCATCATATGTTATGAAACTTTTCACGCTAATAATAGTATTTACTAGCAATGTTTTTATTGCCACTTGTATCGTGTTTTTATGATTAATTGCAAAGATCATGTCCTTTAAGGATGGTTTCGTCATAAAAACTATTTTTTACACTCTTGAGGTGAATGTAATCTGTCAGCTGTGTATTCACCTTGAAAACCTGAAAAATGCAAAACCTCTCACAGTTATTGTAAAAAGACGTTACGCATCATCAGTAGCTTTCTGTCGTAATTTCGTAATGAGTTGATGTGACTTGAGTTCTGATAAGCAGTGGCGGATCTATGGGGGGTGGGGTTAAGTGCGCTATAGCTCCCCCATTGGATGTGAGCTCTTAACAGGTAAGGTTAATATTGAAAATTGAAGTTGATAAATGGCATACTTTGTAAAAGTGTTACCACATTAATAATTGTTATCTCCTATATTTTTTGTGGGGCTTTACGGGGCGTCGACATCGAGGTCATTAGAGCCCTAAAAACTTGTAGAGATAGGGAAAATGCAGCTGCGCACTAGGGAGAGCCAACATGACTCTCACCGCGTGTGGGACTCGCCGAATGACTCAACCATACCCACTAAAAACCCTCCTGAATTACAACTCAAAACTCAAATATCAACATATCTCAAAACATTACATTTATCATTTTACAAAAAAGGAAGAAAGAGGAAAATGGATACCCCAGCGTCGGGATCGAAAAGAACAAGAGGTGACCAAGGAAGGTCAGGAAAGGTAAAGGAAGGATCCAGGTACAAGTAAATGGAAGTAATGCCAGACTCAGCTCGGGGTCCCGTGTTTGCCAAACACGTACTTACTAGAATTAGTCCCCTGGAGGGTTATCACTTATAATTGTTATTGTTATTAATTATATAATTGTTATTGTTATTAATAATATAATATAATTGCTATTGTTATTAATAATATATTTGTTATTGTTATTAATAATGACATATTAAAAAAGAATAATAACACGAATAAAATTAATAATACCGTTTTAATAACTTTAATAACTACTTGTTATTGTTATTAATAATACCAGTTTGTTAATTATTGATTGATGCATTTTTTAAAGGTAATATTTATGAAATTTGTGTTGTAAAACCATAATTTTTAACAAAAATGGTCCCCGCTTAGCTCCCCCACCCCTTGAGTACGGTCTAGATCCGACACTGCTGATATGATCTCTAATTTTGCATGATTTATGGGAATGTTCTCGCTCAATATATGTGATTTAACATAATTTAATTACATTTTACTCAATTTTCATATAGTTATACGTGTCATTCGTGAGATCTAAATGCACTAGTCCTATGCGGATGTGTCCTTCAACCCTCTTCGAACAAAAGAAATGAATTTGTCAAGAGGTGTTTCATCGGGATGGGTTCCTGTGTTGGAATTCGGTGGCTTCGAAATGAGAATAGTGTGTTTGGTCTTCTTAGAATAGGTAAAGTCCTTTTCGCGAATTCTTCAATTTTAATGAGAAACACGTATTAAGTCACCAACATACCTTGTGATTCGTTTAATAAAAATGTAAGCACCTCAATTTGCAGTAATTCATTCTCAAGAACACTTCGGTGGTCAAACCTGTGGTGATTTTCGGAAATTTGAACATATTTTTGAGAGTACAATCGTACTGGTAATGTCTAGAACTATTGTAGTAATGAAAAACATGTTACCCATTTTTCATAGTTTAGCGGAAATTTGTGTGTTGAAAAACAATTAGTTAATGTCATGCAAGTTACGAACTTGTAATTTTTTTGTTACTCCGACCCCAAAGTCTATTTTAATTCTCGAATGAATTCAGATACGTTTGATGGTATAATACGTCGGATGGGAGGAATTAGAAATTTCATCATTTTAAAGGTGTTCAACAGTAGGAAAAAAGTCAGTACGTTACCATAGTTCAAGCACTTCTTTAATTGAATTTTATGCACAAGGCAAAAAAAAACTTGGAATAATTTTTCTATCTATTGTTTAAGATGGCAAAATATTCCGAACAGACAGAAAAATATAAACTCTCAAAATACAATAATTGTTCATTTTTAGATTAATTCCAATAATTTTTTGAAAAAAGGAGGGAGTCTGAGAATTCGGCAAGTATTTGATTCCACAAAATAAGATCGATTTTTATGCACTTATACTTTAATGAACAATTTAATTTCTACAAGACTCTGTGGGGGTCTTTTTTTCACCTTTCTCTATCCATCCGTTGATTCTTAGAGGCCATCAGGGCGTTAAGTGTTGATACCTCTACTAACATTACTACTCCCATTTTGGCCATAGGGGAAGAATTAAGTACTATTTCTGTCCTGCATGTTACCATCACACAAGGAACGTTACTCTGAGGAGCAATATGCAGGAGGTTCTTACTTTAAATGTAATCAGTAAATGTAATTAATGACCAATGAAGATTGTACAAAATAGTAAACGCCGAAGAAACTGGAGCATATTGGCCATCGCAATTGACCTTGTTGAGCAAGTTCAAAATAGGTGATGGAAAGGGTAGTAACATTCTCAGCTGGGAAAAAAAACTCACTATCTTTTGGAGGCTAAGTGACCTTCATTGTTCGAGATTTGAAACACGACAAACGCCACTTAAGCCAAATTGCGGACACCTTAAACAGGCTTGCCAGAGTTAAATTTCACCCTTCATAGAAAATTGGTTACATACCTTACATACTTTTTCTCAAAACGCGAGGTCACAACTTCAACAAAAGCTGTAGTTCCCCATAAAAACATAAACTGCTGAAAAAATCTAAGACGTTGAAAATTAAAACTTATACTATCTATTCGAGATCTTTTCTTAATCCAGGAACTTTTCTCTTTTCGGAATTTCATTTTTGCTGCTGAGGATCATTGCTGGAGGAATAACAGTCCTAACATTTCACAAGGTTTCTTGAAGAATCATGTCGAAATATATAAATGCGTAACGCGAATGTGTATGTTTGGTACCTGATCACGTCTAAACCACTGAACCGATCGTGATGAAATGTGGCAAGGAGATAGTTTAGATGTCCAGGATGAACATAGGCTAACTTTGATTTTAAAACGGGTGATAAGAAAGATAGAAATTTTTTGACGATAAAATCGGGAATGTGGATAAAATCTAAAAAAAGATAGTTATATTTGATTGCGCTGCCTTACGGCCTATTTTACTAGACTTTTTGATACCGCTCAGCGCGGTGCGCAGAACCGTTTTTAGACTGTAAAATTTCGACGAATAGTTAAGATTTTACAAGAATTTGAATGAAATGGTGCAGCCGCGTCATGCCTCGGAAGCGAAAATTTGACAGGCGCGGTGTCTGCGAGATGGTATAGTGTATACAGTCAAGTTTTGAGATAAATTTTATTATTATGAATTTGAAAAATTAGGCTGCTGTAAATACTTTTAAAATGTAGGAAGTAAAAGTATTTTGATCTTACAATACATATAGATTTTATTTTTTAGAGTAAAAGAACATTATTCAAAGGAAAATACGGGGCAACGCCTGGTAATCAAAAGCTAGTAGTTTTATAAATATTTCGTGTGTTTTTTGTTGCATGCATCCCCTTGAAGGGTTAATTCTGATTTCTTCTTATCTACTTTATTTTCGATAAAAAAGAAAAACTTGTTTTGTTTCGTGGCGAATCTTGATGAGGATATAAATTCAATGGACACATACACAAACATTTTCAACTACTTGAAAGCTAGTGAAGGTTTATTAAACACATTTTTAATATTGGTGAACTTTAAATTTCTTCGTTCATTTCTGAACTTAACATTACGTAGCTTTCCTGCTTCCCAAGAAATATCACGTTTGTGCTCACTAGGGTTACTGAGATCTTGCGATGTCAGAGACTCGGTGGTAAAACCTGTTGTCCCTGAAAAGCAGCTTGTGGTTTCGAAACTATGTGAAAATTTGGAACTTAATTGTTTAATAATTGCAAAATTATTCAATTTTGTGGGTTACATAAAATAAATTAACAATTAGGTTCATCAATTGTAAAATAATTATTAATTTTTTAAAAATTGTTCGCATATTAATATATGTTGAGGGACGGGTACAACAAATGGGTCTCGAAATAGTCTTATAAATTTAGATATAACATATAATCAAAAGCTACAGAATAATGCCGATTTAGGGCTACGAAAATCCCCAAACGAGTGTTTCAACAAAGCATCCATTACTACTCTTCATTCATAAGATTAAGTAACATTTATTTTTCATTTCGTGTCTTATGGCGAGGTTCGGGTCATTGGGTCCGCTCTTCCATCTAACCGTGACTTGGGTGTGGGAATTGGGAAGCAGAGGTGTATGATCAATTGGTTTTGCAGTATAAATACTGCATTTTTCTAACCCCAATTGTTTCCTAAACAATTAATTGAAGAAATATTGCAATTCACAAACTGGCGACCATTCGAGGTAGAAATTTCGAACTCAGAATACGACCTATGACGACCAGATCATGGTTCTGGGTTCTTAATTTGCCAAACTCACCGTTCGTCGATACTGCAATTTAAGGGATTAGTGTAGAACAATAATTTCCAACCTGTGCTTTTTTAGGGGCTCCACAGTCGTTCCAGGAAATTGTTTTTCTCCTGATTCAAATGGAGGATGATCACATACATTTATCAACTATTCCTCTTGACAATAAATATAAATTGATTGAAACATTGTTCGTAACCTTTTGTGAATGTGCTTCGTGCTTGTTGCTAAATCGTCTGAATAATGAGTAGAGTTTTTGTCTATTATTGAAACTCAGATACGATTATATTTTTCATTATGTATTTACTATTTTTAGTTAAATATTTTACCAAATAGTAGTACGACTGAAACTTACAAATCCATTCATGAGGTAATGCGCATATTAGGTATTTTTAATTGTATCTTACATAACTTACCCTGTTACTTCTGGAAATTATATAACCTTTCTGTTTGTACACAACATCTGATTTTTACGTTAGTGTCATTCGCAACATGTTTCTTACGAAAGTCTGTTAAATCCTCTACATTTGAGCTCTACGTGAAATAATATTTGACGAGAGATAACATGTATGTACGTCTATGTTTCAGTTACTGTACACTTTTGGTTAGGTGACCATGGTTCGCACACAAAGTAAACTAGGTTTTGGGTGAGACATGATGGTTATGGTTGTGCAAATGTGAACGGTGTCATGAATGAATCTTGTGAGAGGATTTCAAATTTCCGCACTAATAATTTTACAGGATGACATTTTGTGTAGTATAGAAGAGTAAATTTATTTGGGAGATAATTATTCTTAGGTGTAGAATTGAAGAAGTTCACGTTTCCGAGCTTGTATCACGTTGTTCTGCTTTTTCGAAAAAAATACCCTTGACTTTACTCTAATTCAACGGTGTTTTACGATTAAACGTGGGAGAAATTAATGACTTGAATCGTCAAGTGTTTAAACAATAAACTTTTTTCATACTTGAGTTTTTTTTATACTTGAAATATTTTTAAATTTTTATGACAAATTTTAATAAAGAAGATATACTGACTCGTTACAAATACGAAAAACGAATCATCAATAAATATTTCTTTACCTCTTAAAATGTCCATAATAGTATATTAATCCTAACAAATACTTTTTCATAGTCTTTCACCGGGCATTCCTGTTAGTTGCTGATTGTTTTCTTTATGAAAGAAGCACACTATCCGGGTGGAGTGAGTGAAGGACTCACTTTCTTGTTACATTAGAAAGTAGGACCATTTCCCTGGACCTTCACTGGACCAGGCCCTGCATCCGATCGGCCTTGAGACGTCTTGCTTTAGAAAGCGCTGCGGTAATATATGTTTTGATGCAACTAGGGTTAAGCTCATGGAAGATCCCACACGCTTCGGGAACACAAGAGCTGTAGTAGCGTTGACAAGTTTCGACATCTTGGACCAGAAACACTTTGAATGGTACGATCAGAAAATCTGTATCAAATCAAATTTGATACACAACCTTAATAATTATGGAAATATCAATTAATTAGTAATTTGTTAATAATTTATTCTTATATGTTGTGAAGTTTTTATTTATATTTTGGAGAAAGTAACGTTTAAACTATAATTCATTCCGGTGAATGAATTATAGTTTAAACGTTACTTTCTCCAAAATATAAATAAAAACTTCACAACATATAAGAATAAATTATTAACAAATTACTAATTAATTGATATTTCCATAATTATTAAGGTTGTGTATCAAATTTGATTTGATACAGATTTTCTGATCGTACCATTCAAAGTGTTTCTGGTTCAAGATGTCGAAACTTGGACATAATAATAATAATAGTGTTTTTCAAACAAATAAGCAGTGATGACCTAATTTTTAGAAAGACAAAACGAAGTAAAATAAGTATACGTTTATCCTTTAAGATCTTGGTGCCATGACTGTTGTATAGAATATACAAAATGAATCATTATTATTGTCTAAGACGTAATATTAATCTAAATATCTCTCTAAAACTACTTTTCAAAATATACTATTCTTTGAGTCTTTATTGCGTTTTAGAATACAGTAGCTGGGCCCAGTCTGGGCCGCCGGGTTCTATAGAATAGTCGCAGCGTCCGACCCAGTGCCCACGATATCCGAATTTTTATTAGTTCTTTAATTTTAAATACATAAATCTTCTTCAGTTAAAATATTTCTTAGAAATTAATTTTTAAGAAAGCACTATGGCTTAAAAAAACTTTTCAAAATTATTATGGCTGAAAAAAACATTTCAAAACTTTTTGTATTAGTGACGGGTAGTGGCGGATTTTCCATGGGTAGGAATGTCATTTATAATTTTGTTATATTAATCTCGAATTTTTACTGCACTTAATATCTACAATTCATTTTGGAATAATAAATGAATGACTACGTATTTATTAAATAATTTCTTTTATAAATATTAAATCCGTCACTGCCCTTGGACCCTTGAACGGAATTGATGGGATGGTGCCTTGGTTGTCTTCCAGAGAGTAAGTTAATTATCCCCCACGTGATCATACGCGGTTTGCAACAGTTTTTTTTGCCGTTAAAGTTTACTATTATTATTATTAACATGTTTTCTTGATCATATGTTTTTCTACTTTATTTTATTTAACCGTCTCATTTCATTCAGGGATTACGTCCAGTACCTCTTTTGGGGTTTCGCACCAACAAATTCGCTGGTGGGTTTCTCCCAAACGGTCTTTTGTGATTCGCCCAAGTGAGGGTATAAGCGTGTATCTCGTAGGCATCAACAACAATATTTCGTTATTATACGCAGACCGATTCTTTTTGTTCGCCAAACTCAGGTTTATTTATTTTCAACAAGGTATAGTGTATGGGGTGTAAATAAAATTGTGATAGTGCACACCATTATGCCAAGACCTGCATGGTGTTATAATTTTCATTATAGTTTGAGCTTAAAATTATGCCACAAAGTGAGATTATTGCTGTTTTGTGATAATGATTATAAAAATAAATGTGATTTTTTATTTTTGAATTTTCATTTGGTCCCTCTTATGAAAACGTTTCCCAATCACTGGGTGTAGCACATTGAGGACCAGTACATTTTCTTGCTCTTCAATTTTCGATCGCTGTGTGAGTAATTTAGAAATTTCTTCCTATGTACTAATACTTCAGCGCACTCTTATTGGAGGTTTTCTTTTTAGAGTGTCTGTTATCATACGTAGCCATGGATTGATTGTGACACCGTTCCCTACAATTGGATTCCTTGGGTCCACGTAGATTTAAGAATAAACATTAGAATTTGCATTGTATTATACATCATATTTTGTATCGCACGATATACGAGATCCAAATAATTTTGCGAGCTCACTGCTCAATAAGTCATTACTCGGAAAAGAATACGATGTAGTGTATCGTCATCTTTGAGTGTATCCTTCACTCATTTTAAGCCTACTACAACTGTTCTGATATATGCGGAAAAAGTATGTTTAACAAAATATCTACTTAGAAAATACATTTTTTCATTGCTTTTTCGGATCAGAAGAAATAAATTTAGGAATAAGTCTGCTAAACGATTACATTCATTTGTACCTTCAGAAAGACTAAGACACCTTACAACAAAATTAGAGAGAAAACAGAACAGTCTTTGCATTTTGAGGTGTTGGGGAATTGACAACGTGGGAACTTTTAAAATAAAACTGAAGATATTTGATTATCAATTTATTTATTAAACGTGCAATATTTTTTGGAAGGTATGCATTTTGAAAGTAAATTATTCTGGTAAAATTAAATGTTCATAATATTATAGTGTGATGATACCATTTGATGAGTTTTGTTTTAGACACAATTGCGGAACGAATTTTTAACGCCATACTTTTATATGAATTCTTTGGGAGGGGGAATAAATAACTTCATCCTCACATCCTATCCTTGAGTGTGTTTTTCGTCCTAAACGTCGTCGCAGAAGGCAAGGACAAGATGATACCAGAAACGTAGTGTGTTATTCTATCATTCAAAACATTAAAATCGAATATTAACGGGAAAATTCCAGGAAATTTGAAATTAAACTAATTGGCTAAAACGTGATGGAACTAATTATTATAATAAACATATTTTTTTGAATTTACGGTCACCTTAATCCCATAACCGATCTCCTTTTACTATAAAGTATTGTTTGCCTTCATTCTTCATTAATGTCTGTAAGGCAAATAAATAAATTGAAATTGGAAACGTCCGACGAAATGCATGCTATAATAGTAAGAAATTATTCGATGAAATTAAATTACACGAGTCGTAAGTGTGGGACTGAGCGGGAAGAGAGGTCAATTCGGGTGCGTTGATGTTTTCGAGTGTTGACGTGAATCCAGTGTTGCTACGAACTTTTCACGCAGCTTCTTTCTACTCCTGGAAGAACAGAGGATCAAGCGCGTCCCTCCCCCTCTCTCGCGCTTCTTTTTCTCGCCCTATCCCTCGACGTCTTGAGGGAGGTGGGGAGGTGGTGTTGTCGGAGGGAAGGTTGTTCCGTGGAGGAGGCGTAGTGGAGCCTAACGTCGCTGTCGAGACAGAGACCGGTTGGTTTTCCGCGGCACTGCACCTGGTCAGGGCAGTCTTCTCACGTTCTTCTCCTAGTAGCGATCTGCATCTGTCACTGAGGTGAGTTCAGCTCATTGCGGAGACTCGTAGCACTTTTACTATCAGACTTTTCGTTTTATTGTAAGATAATCCTATGTTTAGATTTAATTTCTTCAAAGCAATTAAATACAGGGGAAAGAGGTGGTTTGTATTTTCCAATGATACATGAATTTATCATATTGCATTCTCTATCCTAGGCATTCAAGTATTGTTATTATTTAATACCAATTGAGTTTGGTTGTACATTCAAAATCCCATATGGATAATTCCAGGTCTAGTAAGATTCTATGTCTGAAAGTAAGTACTCACCAGAACTTGCAACCCTTGTGATCTGCGATCTGCGATTTTTCAGTCGTACTTTTTATCACTTTTAAATTTAAAAAAAATTTCTTTCATCGCCTCTCGAACGCAAACTCCTCTTTGAAAAGATTTCAAAATACATTTATATCATTGGAAATTCAAATATTCATGGTTTAATTTGTCTTCTTCGTCTTAAATATATCAAATTATTATTATTATTATTTTCAGATTTTCATTTAATTTGGTAACGGTGGTTTCTGATCGAAAATTCTATACAAATAAAATAAATTCACAATTATCCATGAGTGTTTTGTAATTTCCCACCATATGAAGTCAGCAACCGCAAAATTATGGGCGGATTTAGATTTTAGAAATTTCGATTATGAAAACTACATTTACGTTCATATTTCTCGAGCATATAGCTCCAAATCAAATTAAATGATTGCGAAACCCTGCAACGAGAAAATAGCATTTGGGCTAAGGGTGCAATCCATGCGAACTCTTCCTTATGGTCGACTACCGAAAAGTTGACGAATCTATTGGTATGAATCCATTTGCTTCGAAAAAACTTGTGTGTATACAGTTTTCTTAGACGTATACATTTTTGCGTATAAAAATAATTCATAAGTGGTTGAGTACATATGTACCTTATATAATCACGTACCTTCAAAGAATGAACCGATTTAATGAAGTCATACTTTATTAATAGAAAGTAATACATAATTCTAACAATACCATGTGCATTATACTCATAATCGTTTTACTTTTTTTCTCTCGTAGGTGTTCAATGTGACCAGGCAGAACAGCTGTGGAAAAATAAAGGCAATGTGATATTTCCACCCTGACGCGTATTTAGCATTAATCATTGTTGTATTTGTAAATGGAAAATGTAGCATACCATTGAAGCTTATCTACATGGAGCGATAGGAGTTAGGTGGTAGGTCATTGTAGGTGGGCCGCTTAGGTGGGTTTACCAACAACTTGACCCACATGGATGGGTTAATAGAAGTAGTTAGAGTTATTGACACTGGGAGGAGCTGGATAGAGGAAGGAAGGTTAGCTTTTCAGTAGTCACAGTTATATGAACTGGGACACTAGGTGAAAAGCTACAAATTTTCTGGTCCCATCTGGAATCGAACCCGGAATGACTTGGTGAGAACCGACAACACTACCACCTCCGCCACCGGTTGGGCTCCTGACGCGTAGGAACGTTACGATTTACTGCGTTGATCGTTGTTGTCATTGATGACAGTGAATAGCGGAGTGTTAGATATTGGATTCCTTACGTATCAATTGGAAGTAAACGTTTCAATGTGAAGATATCGCAGCCAAATTCATACCCTTCTTTGTGTTTCAAAACTTAGATTTATTAACCTGCTTCAAAACTGAATCTCGCTATCACTGTCATCTTGTTCATATGACTTCTTTCGACAGCTACGTGAAGAATAGTGTGAATGACATTTGATGGTGCGCTTCTTTTAAAAAAGAATCAATGGATTAGTTGAAAGGGGGATTAAGATCTTACTCTTTGTGATTGGTCTGCGAAGACCACAGATTTAACTGCATGCGTCTGAGTGGATATCTCACATTGCCTTGATGTTTCTCTTACTGTTTTGTTCGGGTTGTCACGTTGAACACTTGTAAGACAGGAAATACAACATAGAATAGAGTAGAATACATTGTATTTGATTGGAATGTTTTACTACATTTCATTACTAAAATATCACATCATATCAGTTCATTTGTTTTCCTTGCTGTATATGGTGTCACTACCCGACACAAATCATCGCTGTTGAAATTACACTCTCCCTCAGAATAGACAACTGCAGTATTTTCAAAACTACGCACCGAAAAGCTTACCATTTGTGTGATATAATTTTATGACGTTAGAATAATTGCAAAGTCATATTTTCGTTGTTGTGTGGCGCCTTGAGTAATCCAATAACTTAACGATCCGTTTGAGATGTTCTTTTACGTTTGTAAATGATACATAAATGAGAATCAACGATATTTGTAACATTTCGGAACGTTATTGATCTGTTTATTCAGTGAGGTTCATCCAGAGAGTTTGTTGCTAGGATGCAAAAATTCCCAATGGATTCATTGATTGTGGAATCATCGTATTTTATCATCGATTAATTTTCGTTATCACTCCTCCGCCCAATAATTTTAAATTTTAAGAATTTCGACTATCATTCATATCCTACACAACGTTTTAAAACTTGGCACATCATTAAAAATATAGTTAGTTCTCTCAAATTTAGAAAATTGAGCTAAAGAATTTCAAAGCGATGGGTATGGATTAAAATAACCCCTCAAAATTTCTGAAATCTTACCTTTCCTCATCTATGCTATTTATCTTGGACGTACATTTTGTGTGTATGTAACTCATGAGTGAGTCAATTTTTTGTAAGAATCTTCCACTCTTAACAAGATTTCATTCTTGGTCGTTTACACAGCACGACAGGTAAATGTCGATGTCCTTGACAATGAAAATGTTGAGAACAGAGTTCTCATGCTCAGAAAAAAAGCAATCACGGAGAAAAATTCTCAGTTTGCAGGTTGAAATAATGTGTAATTATTTTTCCTCTCCTAATTACTTTCTACTCGGCTATCGTACAATAAAAAACTTCATATCAGAATACTGGAAGTGTTTCCATCGGATTTAAAATCAAACATTTGGAATATTTTTATCCCATAATATGCTGGATTTCATCAGATTTACTGCTCCCTTGAAGAGGATTCCCTAAAAGGGTAAATCATTTTCACCAATTGTTATTTCTCTAGAGTTAAAATTGAATATTTTCCACAAAGGTATAAAAAACGGTACATATCGTACTCAATGTATTTGTTTTCCTTTCTTGTTTGGATGACTCGCAATACGGGAAATACAATGAAAGGGCATTACGTTATTATTGGAGCTTAGACATTATTCACGTCTACAATCATAATTAAACTGAAATTATTCTTCCGATCTTTTTTGATGACAATTATTTGTTATATGTCACAAAGTTTCAGCTGTTACTACTGCCATCGTCTGGTGAACGTATGTTTTATTTATCTTGGTAACGAAAATAAAACAAACTAACCACATATACATATAATACAATTCCACAGAAAAATAAACAATTTGAAGAAAAAAAAAGACTAATTTGAAAATAAAGTAGAAAATCAAATCAAACAACTATAAATTTTCGATAAGTTGTCAGTGTCAGTTTGTAAATTCAATATGTACTTCGTAAACTTGATGTGTAACATTCCTGAAATTATACATTTGTAGTAATTTGGCTCCCGATCTAAAATTAAAACAACCCAATCTACTGAATGATCCAAATTTAAACAGTGTTATGAAATAATATTATGTTGTAATGTGTCGAGGAGCTATTCATCTTTCCAAGTGCTTGATTAATATTACTTAATTTTGCTAAGCGTGTCCTGGATTAATCCCCACAAAATCTATAGAAACAATCTATATTTATTCTACTGACAGAAATTATTAACATAAATTCAATGAAAAGAACAAGTTATTTAAAGTATGCTAAGCGAACTAGGAATGTACATAATGAATTACATGAAAAGGTACGTTTTCAAGAGTAGTTCGTCTTGCAGTAGAATTGAAACAGTTTTTATCAGTTCCTTATAAAACAAATGTTACTCACATGTAAAAATACTTCGAGTTCATTCGAGCACCGAATTATAGTTCAGAGTGGAGTATAACGTTTTACGTACAATATGAATTTAACACTGAATTAAATATAACATATGTACTTGAGCGATTAGCTTGTATGAGAATTCGGCAAACACTGAATTTAACACCGAACTGAATTTACGCTAGTGCGTGAGTGTGTGTGACTCGCACGGTAACTCGTAGTAGAAAAAACATATCTGGTTTGTAATCAACAAAACTTCAGATGCTAGGTATAACTTATAATCAACCAGGTCTCATGAGGTAGGCAACGAGGTCTCCTGTTGTTGGAACGGTTTCGACAATTATCAGTTCATGTTTATTATGTAGCTCCCGCTACAAATGTATTTATGCTACGTTGATGTTCTTCGATTCGCCTGTAATTTACGTTTCGTCAGTCCAATGTAGCAAAAGGGACAATTTTTACAAAAAACGTTTGTAAACGACATTTTGCGAAGAAATGTCGATTATATCTTTCCCCTGATATTTTTCTTTTTTGTTACCAAGATAAATCAAACACATTTGTTTATGTGTTCAAACACAAGTTCACCTGACGATGGCATTAATCAAATGCTGAAACGTTGTGACGAATATTAGAGAATTTTCTACAAAAAAGAGGTCGGAAGGATAATTTTAACTTAACAGGAGCTAAGAGTTTTTGCTTGTTACATTTTTTACCTGCCATAATATTTTGGTCTGAGGAGAGGACTGTAAATCAATCGGGCGGGGGTATTAAAATGAAAATTTGTACCAATATCACGAAATTCACGTGAACAAAGCAACGAATAGTCAGAATTTTAAAATGCCAAAATTTTTATATTAGTTTATAAGGCTTTTATAATGGTCATTATATACATCTGATTAACTAATATCATGCCACTAATAAGTATTGAAATTTTCCGTACAGAATATCCAGCCACATTTCAAAGCTGTAACATCGCGGCTAATCGAAAATGTGTCAATCATGTGGACAGTCAAAAATCCTGTTGTAACTCATAATCGCCCGCAATTGGTACACAGTTAGCACACAATTTCACGACTCTTGATATTTTGGTTTTATTTACAAAGACATGAAATAATATTACAAAAAACTCCATGATTAATAATAAAGTAATCTCTCTGAAGTCACAATGACTTAGCAATCGTCGATTTTACATCAGCATATGGAAAATTGTAGTCAGATTTACATTCAGCATATGGAATATTTCGTCTGTCCTACCTACGTGTAAAAGCTTCGAGACTGAATCAGGCTCGAATGACAATAGTTCAAATACGAGTAGGTTTTAATTCCAGGAAAAATCTTCTCAATAATTCTTGAACTTATCCCAATATGAGCTATCTGAAATAAATTATAATTTCCCACAAGACGGACAATAATTATTCAGGTCTATTAAATTCTTTGTTTTTTTGCTGTTGTTGTTGTAGTACGTAGTTTTTCGTTCCTTTTCTGAGTGGCTGTTTGCTTTTTGTATTTCATCCTACTCACTTCGTCGTCCAGGGCCCACACAAAGGAAAATCAAGTCTAGACGCCCTTCTTTGGCGAAGACCCTTATTTCACTCCACAAATGTACCCACAATGATGTGTAACATATATTTAGTTACCTTTTTATTATATGTGGGAGAATGTTGACAACTCCATCGTCAATTTAATCCAAGTATTCTTTGAATTTCATTCACTGAGAGACTTGTGGTCAACACATGCAACATTATTTGACAGTTTTCCATTCGGATAACAAATTAATGTTAATAATAGCGTAAAATAAAGAAAGTTGTAAAACATTATTTTGGAAGGTTCACATAATGCTACGTCCTCACACACGCGTAATAAATAGTTAAACAAATATAACGTGGCTACTGAAAATGAGGTGGAGGTAACGGAATATATTGGTGCTCAAGGACAAGAGCGGAGGCGTAAAGAAGGATGTGACAAAAAATTTCTCCACGTGAAAACTTTTTTATTTCGAAGCGAGAAATTCAAATTAGACATAATGTATTCGAATTAATTTACACGCGTGATTTTTTATGTTAATAAAATCAATCAAATGTTTTTTCACAAAATATTTTCATTGAACCTCTCAACCTTTCATTTATCATTATGAAGAGTCTGCATGGTAAAATTTAAATCTACTCACATTGCTCCCATTTACAATTCTATTCTTCCCTATACAGCAACAATAGCGTCATACGGGGTAATTGTAAACAAGTATTGAATATTTCTCATTTATACCTCTATTTCAATGTCTTATTTGTGAAGAATACACTTTTAAGCACACAAATATAACGGGTTACTCTTTTACTTCATAAATCTCTTATAACCAAGATTCGAAGTATAAAATTTCCCGCTCTTATTCATCTGTTTACAATTACCACTCGTTCTTACAATACCGCCGAGAAAGAATTCTCTTCTAACGTATAGTCTGGTTAACGTATACGAGTGGGGCATAATGGGTACGCCATTGTAATTGTGAGAACTTTAATTTATATTTTGACTCTTATTATACAATGTTTACTTTTAATCCGATTGTATGATAGCTCTAACCTAGCGTCCCTATTTAACTTGGATATTTTGATACTAATACCGTAAAACATCGATAGTTTCATTGATCCCCAGAACGTCCCATAATCCAGAAAAACACATTTTATTTTTACACATTTTTATATTATTTTTTCGTATATTAATCAACCATAATGACTATCCTTTACATCAACCATTAAGGCTTATTGTAATTATATTGAACTATATGTACAAAAATATCAAACCAAAAGACAAATAATAAAACAAAACAAGTAGTATTAAAAGCAATATGTTTCATTAACGTTTCCTTTGCCAGAAAGCATTATAACGTTTTTATTACTTTCTTTTTCGTTAACTGAAAAAATTGGGCTATTTACAGAAGAAGGTGAGATTGCTTTCAGATTGATTTTCTTCAAAGAAAATTTGTCATTAACTAGAACGAATTTAGTTTTTAGAGTTATCCATAACTTTCAATATATTCCAATTTATCTCCCAAAATTTATGGACACTATAAATACATGAAATGTGTTTTTACATCTTCTCTCTGTATGTCTGCGATTAAGAATATAATCAGGACAACGCCTCTTGTGGTTGGCTCTAAGAATGTTACTTCCACTAGGTGATTTTCGTCCATATTTTCGAAATATTTATCGGAATCTTTTAACATCTCGTAAAGTTCAGGAAATTGTTTCAATTAATCTTCATTTAAACTTTCATGCACTTCCTTTTTCTTTTGATTCATTTTTTTTCTTTTTTACTTTGTGTCAGCTGTCGCCTTTTCTTATTATATCTATTAAAGCGATATTATCTCCTCAAAAAATTATTTTTACGAAAAGTTTTGCACACCTGCACTCATGAGTGTACCTAAGGATTTTGACGACTTATAGGAATACGTAATATTATTCTACTCATTCGATTGTAGATGGGGACAAATTGAAAAATCGTTCCTTTTGGCGATGTTGCAATAAAACAAGCTTTAATTGTATGTTCGCTGTACGTTAAAATTTTGTAAAAAATATCCGGCAACTGTAGTACCAAAATGTTGATAATTGATCCCTTGTTTATTTCCAGAATATTAATATAAATTTATTCTTTTACCACTTGATAAATTTAGTGAAGTTTTTGAATTCCCATTTTTAGGGTCTAATACAACTTTTAGTTTCTGCTTCAAAGAAAAAGAATAGTCCATATCAGAAATGGTTAAAAGCAGTTGGTTAACAGTTGTATTTCAGTTTAAAAAGTAAGATAGGGCTTGTTTATTCCATGATTTTATCATGATATAACATTAAATTTCTCCGAGTGTGTTAAATACGAAGGTTAAGTCTTGACCTATCGCGAAATAATAAAATACTTTATACATCAAAGTACACTAAAATGAATCATTAAAATTTCAAAACAATAAATTAACTGTAATTGTACAAACAAATTGTTTTATTTTACATTATTTATAAGAATACATAAAACTTTATATATAAAAATTAGTACATGTAAATACACGAATATATATATATATATATATATATATATATATATATATATATATATATATATATATATATATATATATATATATAT